>RJWM01007187.1:0-23806 GCA_004363535.1 Dasyprocta punctata | reverse complement strand
AATACTTAGCATGTTTATTATACTGTTCAAGAATGAGACCAGGAGACACAGAAAATTCCCCTCGTTATAAAGCTAAAACTTAACAAGGCTTGACATTCCATGTGCCAACTGCAAGATAAATATAGCTCAGTCAGCAAAAAATATTTCTCTCACTTCCAAATACCAAAGAATTATCACTTCAAGGATAACTCCGACTGGCCTTAGTGACAGATTTCTTCCTTTATGTTGCATAATCATAACTTCATTTAGTTGCTGTTTCTGTAAGAGTAAATTTTACCTAGAAATTGATGATTATGATATATGTAACTGTCTTAGTTACTTTTCACTCATTGTTGAGACAGAATACCTGATGACCAAAATTAGGGAAGGAAAGGTTTATTTCTTACAGTTTCTTGGGGGTTTCCAGTCCATACTTACTTGGTTCAAAGGCAGCACATTGTGACAGGGCAGCCATTCATGGTGGCCACCGAATAGCAAGGTGAACCAGTGAGAGAGGGTGGAAAAGCAAGAGAGGAAGACCCACCTCCCTTACACTATATGTTGGCTGTACCCCTGGGTGGGTTCAGCACTCACATCATCAATCCTAGTGTTACACAACAAACCAATCACAAAAGCCAGATTCAGCCTCTTCCAAATTAGATGAGGACTTGGGGGAATACAGATCATCCAATACAATAACCAACTATAGGGTATCTGTCATTTGTACTTCTTTTTGGAAACATATATAAATGATTGGAAAACTCTAATTGGGGCTGATAATATGGAACTGATATTTCATCAGCCCACCAGTATAATAAAAGTGCTTCCTAAAGTTCCTTTGGTGATGTCTCCATTTGTTCTGGTCATGAGTTCTTCATTATCTGTGAAGAAAATCCAGAAAAAATAAATGTGCTATGGAAAATTTTCATTGCTAATCTCAATTTCTTTTGATAGAATTTTCAGTATCATTATTCTAAAGATGTCTTTTTGTACCTGCACAGCAGTGTAAACTCTTACCAAATGTTTGAAAATATTTTAATAATTAGAAGGGAAACTGATTTTCCACAAAGGTAAAATGCTTACCTAGCCTACATAACTTTTATTTCTATATTTAGTAATGGGTGGAAAATAGTACATCATCTATTTAGAATGTATTTAATTCTACATAATGACATTGACGACAGACAAGCATGGCTGAGTGAATGCTGAATTTAACACTGATAAAATAAATCTAAGACTTTGTGCCTCACAAGAACTGTTTTGAAGGCATTTTAAAAGGAGTTGAGTACGTAGCCACAAAAGTTATTGATGAAGTGTGTGAAAATTTCATTTCAGAAGGAAGCATCTGGAAATTCTAGACCGTAGCAAAGTGGTTACTCAGGATTTATTTCACTCTGTTTCCATCACTGAACATCAATTATCAGCAGCTTTGGAAATGACCAAAATGCCTGGTTATGTCTTAGAGTTGCACTGCCAACAGTCATTAGCATTGTTGATAAAATAATTGTTTAATGAGAATGAAATATGAGAGAAGTGTAATCACTGATACATCCACACAATTTTAACACAACGATCATAAAAGGAGATCAAGAAAGGATAAAACATCTTTTGAAGCATAAAGACAAGGGCATGCAGCAAGTCCCTGTGGCATGGCCATTCATGCTGTGAATAATAACAGGTGCAAATATTGGGTCAATTTTTGTGACTACAACAAGCAAATGCAAAATTTGTATAATTTTTCCTGAAACACAAATATTTATGTATTAGGTACTTATTCCACAGGACCCACCAAGAAATTCTTCATAGCCACACATTAGAGTGTTTCTCAAGGAAAGCTGTAAAAAAAGAAAAAAGCCCAACAACATGTAGTGGGTTGCAAAATCAGGGCATTCTCACTGTAAGTAAACTGTTACAAGAAAATTGTTAATTGAAAAAGCATGGGTTTACCTATTTGAAGGCACTTTTAACCATTGCATGCTCTATGGTTCTTATATGCAGCTATCAGGATGATTGGCTGCTCAGTTCTCTTTGAATATTGCATTGGTACCAATTTATGTTTAATTCCATATTTATTGTGCCTTGAAAAAGTTTATCATGTTCCACTCTGTCTTGAAATTCTCTGTTAATTGATTGTTTCTTGGGGTCCTTATTAAATTGACAGGGATTTCACTGTAACTGTTAACTGATTTGTTGAGATTATTTGAATTAGAAATACTTATCCAATTAGGGAAACCTGCTTTTCAGTGTTTCTCCTGTCATAATCTTGCACTATATGCTTCTACATTTGTTTCTCTCTGATAATAGTCACTTGACATCTGAGGTTTAATTAACTGAGAAGATTTGAAACTTCCAGTAGTTTCACAGTGATGTTCACATCTCTGACCTGCAGGAAATAGGTTGCAACAATGAACCAATCGAAAGTTTCCAGAATAAATTACTATGATTTTCATCATGATTCAAAAATGTTTCAGTACTTCTCAGACTGTTCCATTTGTGTAAGTTAAATCTATGAAAAATTTAGTATATCTGTGAAATATTTTCTTCAAACTAGTTGGTGAAGTTATATATATATATCATGAAAAATGAAATGATAGTAATAGTAATTTTGTTTTATAAAAACTGAATTAATATCAATTCAAAATTTCTATGCTGAACCCTTCTGTAGAACTTCCCTGTATGTAATGAAATGCTAATCCTAAAATCATCACATCTCAACTTGTATTGTGACTTGTAGAAAACTGCTGGAAAGAATAAGCTTTCTTGTTGACACTTGATAAAACACTCAACTCTTCTATAAAGCTAAAATTATTCAGATATTTCTTTTACTTCTGTTGTAATTTGTCCTATGCAAGTGATTCTTTGCTTGTCACATAATTTCTGATCAAGAAGCCAAGAAAGTTACACACACACACACACACACACACACACACACACACACACACACAGGGAAATAAAACAAGCAAAAATAAACAACTGAATGCTGCACCTAAAATTTCTAGAAAAAGAACAAAAGTCAAACTCAAAGTCCTAAGTAGACAGGAAATTATAAAGATCAGAGCAGAAATTAATGCAATTGAGACTAAGAAAACAATAAAGAATTAATGAATCAAAAAGTTGGTTCACTGAAAGGAATAAATAAAGTTGAAAAACCCATAGCCACCTCAACATTGGACTGCATTGAAATTTCTTTTGCCAGATTAGCTAGTCCATCCCCTTAATATCCACCTCAGGCAGTCTCTGGACAGGAGCAAAATGCTGACAAACTTTCTGCCAAGCCATAACTCACATCATCTGAAGTCCAACAACCAATTCACCATTCTTTCCAGCAGAAACCTCCCAAGCCTGGTGTCTACTGGCAGAATTTTTATCAGCCTTCTGATCTTCTGAATCCTGCCCAGAATACCCCATGCAGAACAACCTATAAGTTCCAGCTTTATACATCAAGGTGACATCTCTGAACTCTTCCAAACTCTTCCCACAATCCATTCCCAAAGTCTCCTGACATGCAGGGTTAGGAATAGTCACAGTGTTATGGTTTATACATTGTGTCAACTTCAGAAGTCTAGAAGTTTAATTAACTAACTCAGCAGCTCTACATCCTGGTGTATAGAGCACAAGCAGTTACCTGTTCATTGTGTCAATTTGGGAAGGTCAGAAGTTTAACTGAGACTCAGCACAGAACTAGGGTTCTTACTTTGTAAATATCCTCATCCTGTGCAAAGGAAGGCAAGGAGATTTGTGAATGCTACACCCACCCTGGGGGGGGAGGGTGTCCTGTGTACAATATAAGGGAGGAGAAGAGGCTTGCTCTTGCCCTTTTTACTCTGACTGCTTTTGCTTGGCTGCTGTCTTGAAGTGTTGCCCCAGTGCCATGACACCCTGCCTTGGATCCAGTTGATTATGGACTGAAACCTCCAAAAACTGTAAGCTAAATAAACCTTTCCTTCCCTAATTTTGGGCATCAAGTATCTTGTCTCAGCAATAAGTGAAAAGTAACCAAGACACACAGCAACAACCCCATTCCTCTGGTACTAAATTCTGTCATGGAAACTTTTCTCTCATTACTGGGACAAAACACTCAATACCCAAAATGAAGGAAGCAAAGATTTTTTTTAATTTTAAACAAAAGGAAAATAAGAAATCAAAATATAACAATTTCACACCAACCAACAACACAGCAACAATCATCAGCATATTGGATATTCCCAAAAATTATTTAAAATAAAAATATAGACATGAAACATCTAACAAATTATTAATACAATTGTTTTCAAATGAACATTTCACATTAAAAATAAAATCTGGTGACCCTGAGAAAATTACATTTCAAAATTTTTTTTCTCTGACTGTCATGACTAATTTTTTGTATACATATATTTTATTTCAGATAACATGATAACCTTCCTAGAAAATCCCAAAAACGCCAGGAAGAAAAGGTTTATTTAGCTCACTGTGGAGGATTCAGTCCATAATCAGCTGGCTTCAGGGCAGGGTAGGATGGCATTGGGGTAATATTTCAAGGCTCACAAGCCTCTTCTCCTTCCTTATACTGTACACAGACCACCACCCCTCTCTAGGGCAAGTGTAGCACTCACAAAATCGCTGTGTTCTCCTCTTGCACAGGATGAGAATATTTAAAAAGTAAGAAACTTGGTTCCTTGTTTAGTCTCTCTGTTAAACTTCTAAACTTCTCTAGTTGACACAATGTATCAACCATAAGAGGAATGTTTAAGGATGCAACACTTAGGACACAACTTGTAAGCTTACAAACTGATGCAACATAGGAACAATCCCTCCATATCTGGTCACATTCTTAAGCATTAAACTTGGAGAAGCAAGATTATTGACTGTGTCAGGAAATTTGAAATTTGCAAGAAAAACATCAGGATATACAGGAATAGAGAGGTATAGAAACAGGTCTTTTGTATGATATCTCTGTTACGGTTATGGTCCTGTGGCCCTGCCAAGTCTCATGTAATTGGGACATGGACAGCTGAATCTGACATTCGTGATTGGTTGGTTGTGTAGTGCTGGGACTGGCAATGTGTTTGCACCTGCCCAGGAGTGGAACCCACATCCAGTGTAAAGGATGGAAGAAGGTGTGTCTCTCTGTTGCCAGTTTGCCTTGCTGTTGTGGTGGCAATGAATGGCGGCCCACCATGCCATCCTGCCTTGGAGCCAACTGAGTATGGACTGAAACCCCCAGGAACTGTAAGAAATAAACCTTTCCTTTCCAATTTTGGGTATCAGGTATTTTGTCTCAGCAATGAGAACAAAGTAACCAAGACAATCTCCATGATAACCTTTAATACCATTATCATAGTATGATTTATTTGAGTGCACTGTTTACCATTACATGCCCCAGAGGTTACATATGCACATACCATAATAAGTGATTTCTCTACTGTGTTTGGAGCTCGCATTGTTCTGATTTTATTTCCTCTTGCAATATTTGCTCCTTTGGAATCAATTTGTCTTGGTAACTTGTAATTCCACATGTATTTTCTCCAGGGTTAGCAGCAGGATTTTGCCATGAGTCTCTGGAAATATTTCAACCTGCATTTTGAGAAATGCTAAAACTATTAGGAAGGGTTGGAAGTGTTTATTTTTTGTCCAGTCAGCATCATGATAGTTGTGTTGTAGTAAGCAGAATGCTGAATTATATCTTATTATAGTGTAATATTAACTATGGTTTAAACAGTGGTACCTTGATGAAATTGACAGGTGATTCATTATGACTGTTAATTCTGGTATTTTGAGTTTATCAGTTTAACAAATTTCTATCACTTAATCATGCTTATTAGTGCATGATTGGGCTTGTACTTGGTGCTTCACTTGCTTTTATGTGCTTCTGATATTATTTCCTGGCATAACAGTTTATATTAATGAGAATGTTTGCTCTATCCCTTTATTGTATCATGATTTTCAAATTTTGGATATGCTTGCTTGGGTGGGAAAAATGAGTCAAAACTATTGTCTATAATTTTTAAAAAACCTACTACATTAGTCTTCAAATAACGATTCAGACCATATCAGACAATAGAAACAGTAAAATTTAAATCCCACAAATCAAATTTAGTCACTGAAATCATTTCCATTAGGGGACTATTAGCAACCAGACATAAAATGAGAAAGTATAACTGTATGATAAATATAAATACTGTGAATGCAACAACTTAATGGTAGGAAAAATATTCAATTGAAATCAATTTCAGTTTCATACACTGAACCCTGTAGAAGGAGGTTCCTGTATCAAAATAACAATGAAGTGGAATAAACTTCTTTTAAAATTATATTGCCATGTATAGACTCATGTTGGAAGGATAATATGTCCTTAAGACAATGAGTGGAATCTTAGTCACATGACCAAAACAATAATATGACACAGATTTATTTTCTTCTACTGTCATCTATCATATTCTAGCAGTTCCTTGATTTTCTCCTGACTTGGGTTGAACAAGACATTTACTCACAACCACATATCAGAACACTTCATCCTAAATAATTCTTAAATAGAAACATTAAATATATTGGAAGAGAAAGCATGTAGAAATCATGAGGACATAGGTGTAGGTAGAGAGTTCATGAACAAAACCAAGACTACAGGTGAAATACTTCACAGAATCAACAATTGATATCTCATTTTTAAAAATGTTTTTCACAGCAAAAGAAATAAGAAAGAAAATGAAAAAAGCAACCCACAGAGTGGGAAAATAATTTAGCCAATTGTGTCTCAGAAAAAAGATTTCTAAAACATATGAAAAATTGAAAAAATCTAAAAAATAAATTCAGAACAATAAGTGTAATACATCATCATATCAACAGAACCAAAGACAAAACTCACATGATCTTCTCAATAGATACAGAAAAAGATTCTGATTAAGTACAGTACTCATTGATGAAAACCTTACAGAAAATCAGAATAGATGGCCTTTGCTCTAATTTAATAAAGACCATGACAAACCAACAGACAACATCATACTAAATGGTCAAAATCTGAAAACTTTTGATTTAAAATCAGGAACAAGACAAGGATGTTCAGTATCATCATTCCTGTTCAAGATGGTTCTGTAAATATTAGCCAGAGCAATTAGACAAGAGAGAGAAATAAATCAAATAAGGATAGGAAAGAAAGAAATTAAACTATCATTACTTGCAGATGACATGATATTCTCCACAGAAGAACCCAATATCTTCACCAAAAGACTCCTAGAATAAAATACCAACTTCAGTAGCATAACTGGATACAAAGTCAGCACTCCCAATCATGAGATGCAAAACTTTTCTTATTCTTAACATTTCACAGCTAAAATATTATAACACAAGTTTAACAATCTTTAAGAGTCAGCATTAAGCTATCAATATTCTACTATATTTGAACTGTAACATTTTGTCTTGAGCCCTCCAAAGAGTCATACATATCCTTTTATGCAAGAAACATTTAGTCCACCTGCAAGAGTTGCCAAAATCCTAAAAGTTTCAGCATTCCTGGAAAGTACAAGTCTTAAGTCTCCTCTGATAGTTGAGGCAAACTAAGAGCTGCAAGTCCCTATATAAATGAAAACAAAGTTAAATGCTTCCAACATTCAATGGGACAAGATAAACATTTTCATTCCAAAAGTTACAGAGAGGGGGATACAAGTAATTAGGATCAAACCATGTCCAAAATCCATCAGGGAAAATGTTAAGTCCTGCAGTTCCATGTCAACTTCTGAAGCAATCTCCAAAGGGTTTGAGTGGTTCCAACCTTGTGGTACTTCTGGTGATTACAATTCCATGGCTTTTCTCTCAGGCCTGCTTTGCATCCCTCCTTGCAACTTTTCTTAGGTGATTCATGTTTCTTGCTTTTTCAAACTTTTGTGTTTCTCCACTGCATCTTTGGTTTCACATTTACATGCTTCACACACTGCTCTGATGGGAGCACACTGCCCTGTCCTCTCAGGCCTTCTGCTATCTTGGCAGAAACCTTATTTTTCTGGTACCAGGAATCAAACTCACAACCTTGCACCTGCCAGGCTGGTGCTTAAGCCACTGAGCCAAACTCCCAGCCCTCGCCCCCTTTTTTTTTGAGACAGGGTCGCACTATTTAGTTCCAGCCAGCCTTGCTCATGTTGTAGCCCAAGTTGGCCTGGAACTCACAATGCTCCTCCAACCTCAATTTCCCAAGTGCTGGGATTAAAGGTTTGTGCCACCATGTCCAGTGGCAAAAACCTTTTTAACCCACAAATCCTTATGTTCTTCATGCCACTAAAACCAGTAGCACATGAATTATGTAAAGGTCTGCTGCCACCTAGTGCAACAGTTAGATTTTCCTCTCTCTTGGCGGTAGGGCTCAAGTGTCTGAATCGCTGGGAACTCTGAATTCAGTTCTGAGGAATAAATTTTCTATGCAGCTACCATTCTGGAAACTGATATGGTCACCATCATTCTAGAATGTGATACTCTGTGGCTGTCTCCTGAAAACAAACTTTCACTTTTGCAATTTTGAGTCTACAAAGGGTACAGAATTGCTGTTCTTTTGATGCCCTCAGGTCATCTTTTTATGTTCTCCTGTTTCTTCTCAGCAGTTGGAATCTCCTAAGCACTGTTTTTGTAGTCCACTACTTTATTGGAGTTTCCTTTCTGGCCAAACTCACATATTAAATTGTCATAATGGGCTCTTTACCTTTAATTCTCAACATAAATCTGTTGAAAAGCCCCTAACAATAGCCATGCCACAGCCTCAAGATTCAACTGCCTTGAAATTTCTTCTGCAGATTCAGGAGTCTGCCACCCTTAATTTCAATCTCAGGCAAAGTTTCTGGACAGGAGTAAAATGCAGACAAACTTTCCACCAAGCCACAACACACATCATCTGAAGTCCCATAACCAATGCAGTCCTTCCCAGAGAAAATCTCCCAAGCCTGATCTTTACTAGTTTTGTGGTGTTTTGAGCTTTGACCAGAATCTCCCATACAGTATAGCCAAACATGTTACAGTTCTGCTCTATACAGCAAATCCCTTCCAAATCTTTCCCATAAGTCATTCCCAAAGTTTCTTGGATCACATGGTCCTGTATAGTCACAGCAACCCCCTCATTCCTGGTACCAAATGATATCTTTGTTAATTTTCTCTCATTGCTGGGACAAAATACCCAGCTTCTAAAATTAAGGAAGGAAGGGTTTATCTAACTCACATTTAGTGGAGGCTTCACTTTATAATCATCTGGCTCCAAAGCAAGGTGAAATGCAACAGGGGAACACTTTCAAGTAAGGATTCTGACTCCCTGCTTATTTAAACTTCTGAACATCTCAAGTTGACAAAACTTATCAATCATTGCAATGTGCAGTGCTTCAAAAATTCAGATATATCCTTCTGCAACTGATACCTAAGGATCACCCAAGATGCTAGAGATAGAGTAGCTGAAAGTTCTTTGGAGATTAGTGCCCACTAATTCTTCCATATTGCAGCAAAGGTCTGGGATGATACAGATTGCCAAGAGAACATGATTGCAGGCCCTGACTCTTGAAGAGAAAGTGTGCTGGACAGAATAGAATTTAGGTCCAGGAAAAAGCTGTGCCAGGCACTTTGACCATGATCAGTGTCTCAGTTAGAAAAAATGGCCAGACTCACTGGAGAAGTTTCTTAATGTGTGAGATCCCTTCCTCCAAACAATGTACTTTGCATCTTCTGTTTCCTGATTATTCACCCTTTCCCTTATTCCACATGACAAATTAGAACACAGGGATCATTGTTTACTTTTCCTTTTATTCTCTTCCACTTTCCACATCACCATTAGTCTTTTCTTGAACAGTTTGTCTAAAGACAATCTATTCTAATTTTTTGTAGGGTTTTTATAATTAATGGATGTTGGATTTTGCCAAATGATTTTTCTGCATCTATTGAGATATCACGTAGTTTTTGCCTTTGGTTCTGTTAATATGGTTATTCCGTTTATTGATTTGCATATGTCGACACATCCTTGCATCCATGATGTGAATTCTACTTGGTCATGATGTATGATCTTGATAATTTGCTGTATTTTCTTTGCCAATATTTTGTCAAGGATTTTTGCATCAATGTTCATTAAGGAGATTGGCTTGTAGTTTTCTTTCTTATTTGAGTTCTTCTCTGGTTTTGCAATAAGGGTAATACTTTATTCCAGGAATGCCTTATGAAGTAATCATTCCCTTTCAGTTTCTGTAAAGAGTTTCAGCATTTGTGGCAATAGTTCATCTCTAAATTTCATGTAGAATTCACCAGTGAATACTTTAGGACCTGGATTGTTCTTTGTTTGTAAATTATTTACTATATTTTCAATTTCATTGGCTAATATTGGTTTATCTAGAATTTTTATATCTTCTTGATTTAGTTTTGGCAATTTAATTGTCTCTAGGAACATGCATTTCTTCTGTGTTTTACATTTTATTAGGGTATATGTTCTCATAGTAGGTATTTATGGTCATTTGGGTTGCTTTGGGATCCATTGTGATTTTCCCACTTTCATTCATAATTGATAGAATTTGTGTTCTTTCTTTTCTCTTTTTGATGAGGTTGGCTGAAGGTTTATCAATTTCTTTCAAGGAACCAACTTTTGGTTTCTCTGGTCCTTTCTACTGTCTTCTTAATCTGTATTGTATTATTTTATGCCCTTATCTTTATAATTTTCTCCCTCATATGTGCTCTGGATTTGACTCATTCTTGTTTTCTAGAAATTTGAAGTTTAACATTGGGCTGTTAGAGCTCATTTTGTTTTCCTAATGTGAGTGCATCACTAAAATTTCCTTCTTAGGACTGCTTTCATTGCATCCCATAAAATTTGTTATGTTAGCCAGGGATTTAACTCAGTGGTCTAGGCACCTGCCTGACAGGATGAAGGTTGTGAGTTCGATCCCTGGTATAAAAAGAAAATTTGGTATGTTGTATTGGTATTATCATTTAATTGTATATATTGTTCAGTGTTGTCTTCAGTGTTCTTTGTGGCCCATTATTTGTTCAGAAGGGTGTTAATTTCTATGTGTTAATTTAGTTTTTTGGTTCCCTTTGTCATTGATTTCCAGTTTCACTGTGTTACAATAAGACTATTCATGGAATGATTTCAATTGTTCTACATTTACTTAAACATGTTTTATCAGCTAATATGTGATATGTTTTGGAAAACATACCTTGTGCAACTGAGAATGTATATTCTGTTATTTTATAGAGGAACACTTTGTCCATTTGTTCCCACACTTGGTTCAATTCTAATATTTCTTTGTTGGTATTTTCTCTAGGTAATCTAACCATTTGAGAGAGTGAGGTACTAAGGTTCCACACTGCAATTGTGTCACTACTTTTTTGGTTTTTCATGTGAGTTAATAATTGTTTTATGTAGTTGGGTCCACCAGTGTTTGGTGCATAAATATTTACCACTGTAATCTCTTGGAATGTTTCCTTAATCAATAGGTAGTAACCTTATTTGTCCCTTTTGATAAGTTTTGTATTGAATTTGCATTGTATGCAAATAAAATATCTACCCTTGCATTTTTCTGGATTCCAGTGGCATGGAGAATTGTTTTCCTTCATTTTGCTGTTAGCCTATGAATTTATTTTTTGGGTTAAATGCGTTTCTTGAAGGAAGTATATTGTTGAATCTTCTGTCTTGGTCCATTCTGCCAGCCTACTTATTTTTACTGGTGAATTGAGACCATTTATGTTGATAGTTAAAACGTATTTATTGGATTTTCTTTTTTCATGTTTACTTCCTGTTGTTTGTTCCTTGTCTTTCTGTTCTGTTTAATTGCTTGCCCTGCCTTGTAGTTCCTTTCTATTGTTGTTTCTGATTGTGGTCTTTATTATCTTTGTCTTTAAGGCAATCGGTAGAGCTGGTTTGGTGGTCATTAATTTCATGAGTTGTTCTTTGTCATGGAGGTATCTTATTTCTCCTTCAATTTTGATTTTTTATTTAAGAGAAAAAAGACACATAAGAAAGACAAAAAGCAAAAGAGAAAAACAAACGAGTAGAACAAATGCACAACAGTAACATTATAGGTTTACATTATAGTAATGTAGTTATGGTCTCAAGTCATGTCCATTTACTTATAAAAGTCTCAATGCAATCTTTCTTGATAAATGAGTAGTACTTCATTGTACGAATATTCCAAATCTTTTTTATCCATTCCTTGATTCATGGGCACTTGGGTTGTGTCCAAGATCTGGCTATTACAAAATGGGTTGCTGTAAATATGGGTGCACAAATATCACTGGTATGATGTTTTCAATTCTTCTGGGAAAGTGCCAGAAATGGGATAGCTGGGTTGAATGGGATCTCTAATCCTAGCTTCTTGAGGAATCTCCACACTGACTTCCACAGTGATTGCACCAGTCTGCACTCCCACCAACAGTGGAGAAGAGTTCCCCTTCCCCACAACCCCTCCAGCATTTGTTGGTTGATTTTTTATTCTTGGCCATTCTTTCTGGAGTGAGATGGAATCTCAGTGTTGTTTTAATTTGCATTTCCCAAATGACCATTGATGTTGAACATTTTTTCATATATTTATTTACCGTTTGTATTTCTTTCTCTGAGAAATGTGTATTCACCTCAGGTGCCCATTTTTGAACTGGGTCCTTGAATTTTAGGAACCTGCTTTTTTTAATTCTTTATATGTTTTAGATAGAAGTCCTTTGTCTGATGGACAATTGGCTAAGATATTTTCCCAGTTCGTGGATATATTTTTCACTCTGTTGGAGATTTCCTGTCATATGCAAAAACTTTTTAGTAAGATGAGATCCCAGTTGTTGATTTTGGGTAGTGTTTCCCATGCAATTTGATTTTTGTTCATGAACTCTCTGCATACTCCTACGTGGTCAAGATTTTTTCCTACTTTGATTTAAAGCAAATTTAGTGTCTCTGTTTTAATATTCAGATATTTGATCCATTTTGACTTTATTTAATATATGGTGATATACATGAATCTAGTTGTACTTTATGTGAGTAAAGTTTTCCAAGTACGCGTTGGTGATCTTTTGTATTTCAACTGGGTCAGTAGTGATTTCACCCTTTTCATTTCTTATTGAATGAATCTGAGTTTTTTCTTTCCTCTTTTTGATAAGGTTGGCTAGGGGTTTATCAATTTTACTTAGTCTTTCAAAGAAACAACTCTTCAATTCATCAAATCTTTGTATTGTTTTCTTAGTTTCAATTCATTAATTTCTGCTCTCATCTTGATAATTTCCTCCCTTCTTTGAACTTTGGACTTGACTTGTTCTTCTTTTTCTACAAGTTTGAGGTGCATCTTTAGGTTGTTTGTGTGTGTTCTTTCTATTTTTCTAATGTGAGAGTTTAGTGCTTTCAATTTGTCTCTGAGGACTCCTTTCATTGTGTCCCACAGGTTCCACTAATTTGTATTTGAATTTTCATTCAATTGTAGATATTGTTCAATTTCTTCTTTATATGCTTCTGTGAACCATTGGTTGTTTAGGAAAGCATTATTTAATTCCCATGTGTTTATGGGGTTCTTGTAGATTTTTTTATTCATTTCTAATTTTACTGTACTATGGTCAGATAATAAGCATGGAATTATTTCAGTACCTTTGCATTTACTAAACATGTTTTGTGGACCAGTATATGATCTATTTTAGAGAATGACCCATGTGCAGCTGAGAAGAATGTGCATTCTGATGTTGATGGGTGTAATAGTCAGTACAAATCTACTGGACCATTTGTTCACAAGTTAGATTCAATTCTGCTATTTCTTTATTGATATTTTGTTTGGTTGATCTGCCTCTATGTGACAGTGGGGTGTTAAGGTTCCCTGTTATAACTGTATAATTGTTTATTTGGTTTTTCACACCTATTAGGTATTGTTTTACATAGTTGGGTGCTCCCATATTCTGTGCATATATATTTATGATCTTAATCTCTTCCTCTTGAAGTTTTCCCCTAACAAGTATATAGTGACCTTCTTTATCTCTTTTGGTTATTTTCAGTTTGAAGTTCACATTGGCTGCAAACATAATAGCTATCCCAGCATTTTTCTTTTTTCCTGTTGCATGGAATATTGTTTTCCAGCCTTTGACTTTTAGTCTGTGAATTTTCTTTTGAATGAAATGTGTTTCTTGTTCACAGCACATTGTTGGATTTTGTTTCTTAACCCCCTCTGCTAGTCTGTTTCTTTTTATTGGTGAGTTGAGACCATTTCCATCGATTGATATAACTGACATGTACTGGTTCATACCTGTCATGTTATCTTTCTGTTGGTGTTCTACATTTTCTGTTTAAATATTTGTCCTGCTTTGTGGTTTCCTTTTGTTGTCATTCTTAAGACTTTAACTGTCTTTGTCTCTTCCTAGAGTGTCTTTCAGTACTCCTTGTTGTGTTCGTTTGGTGGCCATAAGTTTCTTCAGTTGTTCTTTGTCATGGAAGTATCTTATTTCTCCATCAATTTTTAAGGACAATTTTGCAGAGTTGAAAGTTATTTTCTTTCAGGATTTGAAATACTTCACTATGAGCTCTTCTTGACTTAAAGGTTTGTGTTGGGAGGTCTACCATGATTCTGATAAGCTTTCCTTCATAGGTGATCTTTTTTTTTCTCTGACAGCTTTAGTATTTTGTTCTTGTGCTGTATTTCTGATACAATAATTATTGTGTGTCTGGGTGAAGATTTATTTTGGTTATGGTTAATTGGTGTTCTCTATGCCTCACTTACCTGTATATCAGATTCTCTTCCCATGTTTGGAAAGTTTTCTGCTATTATTTGTGTGAATAGTCTTCACAGTTCATTAGTATTGACCCCTGCTCTTTGATTTATGCCTATTAATCTTACATTATTTCTCTTGGCATCGTCTTGTAGCTGTTAAATTGTTGTTTCTTGGTTCCTTATTATTTTTAAGAGGCCTTTTCTGTCATGATCATAAGCTCCCATGCTGTCTTGAATGGCTGAGATTCTATCTTCAGCTTCATTCAAGTGGTTTTCCAAACTTTCCATGGAAATTTCATTTCCTGAATTTTCCTTTGAATCTGTTTCATGCATTCTATTTGTGTCTTACTTTGTTCATTCACAGTTTCCTTCATTTTCTTATGTTCTTCTATTTTTTATCTTGATCTTCTTGAGATATACACAACATTGCTTTCATAATGATTGTCAGTTCAGTGTTTAGCTGAGAGGTTATTTCTGATTTGAGTTTCTCTGTAGCTTTTTGGAGTTGTTTCTTTACAGTATTTGCTATCATTTCAGACATTTCAGTTGTGTAACACCCAGTGTCTTTCATTTCAGTGTCTCTTGGGTTTGTTCTCAGTGGGCTGGGGTATTAAGACTGCCTCTTGATCTTTTGTTTTTGTCATTATCTTCTGAGACATGTGTGGCTGGCAGGTGGCCTCCCAATGAATTGTACTGGAACACTGTGTTGGGTAGAGCTTCAATCCTCCAATATCCCCGTGGCTAGCTGTGGCACACCCCCAGAGTATGGTTCTGGACCCTTGTGCTCTGTGCTTTTTGAGGCTGGTTGTGTTTTCCCCTGAAGTACTTTGTTAGGTTGCTCTGGGGTACTGGGCTATGTGTCCTGTGAGACTGGCTAGGCATTCCACTTGTGAGTTGTGCTGAAATGTAGGACTCGGTAGAGCTGTGTCCTCTGTGCAACTAATGAGGGTGCACTCCCAGAGTGTGCTGCTTGAGCCTCCACCTTACTGGGTGGGGGCTGAGACCTCTGGGACCCAGGCAGCTAGGCACAGCACTTCCCAGAGTGTGTCTCTTTCCAAACCTTGTATCTGGTTCCAGGGAGTTCAGAGCCTCTGGAGAGCCATGATGGGCAAGCCCAGGTGTGTCCCAGGCATATAGTTTTTCCTTCAATTTTGAAAAACAGTGTTGAGGAGTACATTAATATGAACTGAATATTGTTTTCTTATAGGACTTGAAATTGTTCCTCACTCTTCTTGGTTTTAGCATTTGTGTTGAGAAGCTTGCTGTGATTGTGCTAAACTTGTCTTTATGTGTGACAAATTTTTTTCTTTGGCTGTTTTTGCGATGAGTTTCTGCGATGAGTTTCTTCAAGCTCAATTATTATATACCTTGATTTAGATTTGTTTCAGTTATGGTGACTTGGAGTTGTATGATGCTTCCTTAATTTGCATTTATCCATGTTTGGGAAGTTTTCTGCCATTATATCTGTGAAGATTTTAATATGCTTTGTGTTGTGTCTGGCTTTCTCACTGATTCCAATCAACCTTACATTGTTCTTCTTTCCTTAACCCTGTAGCTTTTGGATTAGTTTATCTTGTTCTCTTGTTATTTTTAGCATAACTTCTGTTTTTCAGGGCCGCTAGTTGTGTTCCACTCTTCTAAATCTTATATTTTATCTTTGCCTTCATTCATAATGTTGCATGTAATTTCAGTTGTTTCTAATCTCCTGAATTTCTGATTTTTTAAATTTACAAAGAATCCACAAAAATATCTGTAGAACAGACAAGCAGGTTTAGCAAGGTCATGGTACAAGGCACAAAGCCAACCACAGAAATTTAGTGTTGGCCTATGTACAAGCAATGACCAATTCCAAAGTAAGATTTTAAAGGCACAAGTTACAACATCACAAAGTAGCTTAAATTAACATTACTGTATATGTCTTCCAAAAATACATTCTTTATCTGTATCCTAATAGCTATTAAAACTGATCAAAAGTGCTAAAATACAACCTAAATAAGTGGAGAGAGACTGTGTATGTGAATTGTACAAATATCAAAACATTTATTCTCCCTAAAGTTATCTATAGATTCACCTCAATATCTATCAAAATGTTAGCAAATTCTTTTTTAACTATCTTAACTATTTTTGTGTACATATACATATACATACACATATACATAGCTTTTCTTTGTCACACAAGTGAAAAAATACGATGCTTGCACATGGGTGACTTACTTATTTCACTAATATGTATGTTCTCAAGGTGCATCCATTTAAGTATGAAAGTGTCCAGTTTATTGTTCTTTATAGCTGAGTAGTATTCCATTTTATAGAAATACCACTTTTTTTGTCCATTTCTCAGTCTATAGGAGTTTATGTTGTTCCCAAGATCTGGCTCTTGTGAACTGCACTGCTATAAACATAGATGCACATATATCGCTGTAGTGTGAAATTTTTAGTTCTTTTGGGAAGATACCCAGAAGGGGAATAGATGGGTCAAATTGGACCTCTATCCTAACTTTTAGAGGAATTTCCACACTGAGTTCCATAGCAGTTACACCATTTCCTGAATTTCTGTTTGTATATGCTTTGTGAATTCCATTTCTTGTTTATATTGACATTTATTGTTTCCATCATTTTCTTGAGCTCTTGCCTTTGCTTATTTATGTCTGCTTTAATGTTTTTTCAATTATGATACTTATTTCTTTTTGCACTTTAGAGATTAATTTTTCTATGGTCTTTTCCTTATGACCTTTTCATTTCTGCTGTTATCATTTCAGAAATTTCTATTTGCCAATTTTTATTTCATTGATACGTTTGTGTTTTGTATATGTGCTGGGTGTGTTGGATGCTTGATGCTTGGGATTGCTTTTTTTTTTAACCTTGTCATTTCTATTTTCTACTTTATTTTGTTTTGTGTGTTGATGCTTTTAGATATCTAACTTTATATCATCTCACCACTAGTGTCCAGGCTTTCCTGGGAGGTGTCTACTTCTCGAGTTGTCTTCTCTACCTAGTACCATCACTCTGGGGCAATAGGAGGAACAGAGAGTGTGGACCCATATTACCTACTGGGAGCAATGGAAAAGGCACTGAATGTGGACTTACACCCTGCTGACTGGAATCACAGTCCTAGTGCAGTAGAGGAGACATAGAATTGGGGCCTGCACTCAATGCACTGGGACTGCTGTCCTGAGGACATTGGAGGAAGCTAAGAGTGTAGACCTACATTCTGCCTGTTGGTATGTAATTCCACAGCAATGGATGAGGCACAGAAAAGATTTTCACTCATTTCTCAGCACCGCAGCATCAGTGCAATGGAAGAGATGCAGAACACTCTCTGCTTGCCAGAACCACCAACTCAGGGACAATGGAGGAGGTGAAGGGTGCAGACCTACCCTTTGCTCACTAGCATCACCATCCCAGGGACAATAGAGGAAGTGCAGAGAGAAGAGCTACAGACCACACACCACTACCACCAGCCCGGGCACAAAGGAGGAGGTGCAGGTTTCACACTTGCACTCCACTCACCAGCACTGCTATCTTGGGAACAATGGAGGAGGAGCAGAGTGCACATGCAGACTCACACTTTGTTGACTGGTACTACCTTCCCAGGGAAATGGAGAAATGGCAGAATGCACACCTACACTCTGTTCAATAGCACCACTCTCCAAGTAACAGTGAAGGAGGTTCAGATTGCAGACTTGCACACAGCTCACTGGTACTGCCACGGACAATGGAAGAAGCAGAGAAGGAATACCTACACTCAGTTCACCAGCACCACTTTGCCAGGCTGTTGTGGTTCTAGTGTAATATAATGTCAATGAACCTAATACTGTTCCTTAGAGATTGTTCAACCTGTGTTATAATGTTCAGGTTAAGAAATGGTAAAAATAACATGTCTTTGTATCTAGAAACCTGTGTAAAAAATGTATCTGTTTGCCAACTTGACAAGGAATGAATTGTTATGGTTGATACTTTGTGTCAATTTCAGCAGTTTAGAAATTTAACTAAGTGACTCAGCAGTCAGGGTAGTTACTTTGTAAGCATTCTCATCCTGTACAAGAGGAAGGCAAAGTGATTTTATGAGTGTTCCACCCTGGAGAGGTGTAGCCTGTGTACAATGTAAAGAAAAAGTCTTGCTCTTCCTCCTCTTTTACTCTTGTTGCTTTCCTGTCTTTTGCTGCCTTGAAGTGTTGCTTGGTGCCATGTCACCCTTCATTGGGACTAACTGATCATGTACTGAAACCACAATCTGTGAGCTAAAAAAAACCCCCTTCCTTTCTAAATTTTATGTGTTGGGTGTTTTGTCTCAGCAATGCAAGAAAAGTAACTAAGACACAGAAACAATGGGGGAGGCACAGAGTGCGTAATTATACTCTGCTCACCACAATCTCCATCCCAATAACAATGGAGGAAGCATACAGTGAGACTTACACTGGCCTCACCGGCACCACTGTACCATGGCAATGTAAGAATCACAGGACTCAGACCTTCACTCAGTGTGCCAACACTGAA
This sequence comes from Dasyprocta punctata, assembly GCA_004363535.1. Taxonomy (NCBI): domain Eukaryota; kingdom Metazoa; phylum Chordata; class Mammalia; order Rodentia; family Dasyproctidae; genus Dasyprocta; species Dasyprocta punctata. Next base: position 4,673 of record RJWM01007187.1, on the reverse strand, counting down.
GTTCTGAGTACAATTCAAAACTTATTTTTAAGTCAGGGAATTACTGTGTCAGAAGTCCCAGGGAAATGGTGATGTTAAGAATTTAGAATGTCTTTCAAGGTAAGCATCAGGTTACGCAGGAATAGTAAACTATACAAAGATGCCACTGCATGGTATCTCCCTGATGACTGTTAGTGCCAAATACATGGGGTAAAACATTTGAAATTACATTTTACTATGACATACCCTGAGAGAACTGGGTGTTTTCTCTGCTATTTGAATATTGTTTTGCTCTCATTTTATTTTCTTTTGCCATGTCTCTATCATTTGGAATGGAATAATATACTTTGTGAAACTGTATCTTCAAATTTGGTAACTATTTTTTTCCAGGATTGAAAGCAAGGATTTGCCTTGAATCTCAGAAGAGACTTGAACTTCACTTTTGAGAATTGCTGCAACTCTTAGCACTGGAGTAAATGCTAATGATACTTGCAGTTTATAGCTAGTTAGTTGTATTTCAGTTGGCAGGATGCTGAAGAATTTATTGTTATCCTAAAATGTCAACTGTAGTTTAGAGTAAGGTACCTGGGTGAGGTTTAAAAGTGATTTATTGTAACTGTTAATTCTGGTATGTGAAAATTATCTGGTTAAGGATTGTCTATCAGAAACATATACCATGGTGGTCAGTACATCTGGGGATATGCTCTTGGGTGGTCTTTGATATTTTTCCTGTTTCATTCCCTGGCCTCCCACTTTTCATTAACTGATCAGTTTATTTTTTCTTTCACTATGACATTCATGTCTCTGAACTGTTGTACCTTAGGTTGAAAAAATGGCCCAATTAAACTTTCATGCATATTATATAGAGATCTACATTGGTATTGAAATAATGACTCAGTCATTGTCAAAGAATGAAAATGGTAAAATTTTGATCTTGGAAAACTAATTGTGTCACTAAAATCATTTACATGAAAGTGTTTTATATGTCCTGTGTACATTAAAATTTATTTCTGCATGATGATGGTAAACAATACTAAAGGTCAACTTCATTATATGAAAAATGTCAATATCAATTTCAGTGTTAGATATGGACTCTATCAAAGCAGCTTCATTTAAAGAAATTCCAATTAAAAGAAAAAAATCACTTCCAAAACTCAATTTCCATGTGTGGATGCATGCTGGAAATGAAAATATTTCATAGGTACACTGGGTTGAAACCTCAACTGCACTACCAAATATCAAAGTCAGTCACAAATTTTTCCATTTTCCTGCAGTCTGTTGTACTCTCGAGTTTCCTTGATTGTCTTCTGACTCATGTTGAACAAGGCCTACCATCACACATTTGACCACATTTATCCTACATTTTTCTTCTTTCTTGTTTCACATTTTTTCTAATATCTCTCATTTTATTCTCACTCGAGCCTGTGTATCTCCCTTTTCACATTTGTTCTTCTTCTTTTCTTTTAATTTTTCTTGTTGCCCTAAGTTTTGGATATGTACTCACATATTCACAACAGAGTCAGGTTCAAGCTTTGTTCACAACAATATTTAACATCCCACAAAAAATTACTTTGAAAATCTTCTTCAAACACAATATATGACCTCCATTCAGAAAGGCATGCAAAGTCTATGATGAGGTAAAATTCCACCTACCCTTTTTTGAATGACTTTAGGTGAGGTCAGTAATTATCTGTGGAGCCATTGAGGCAAAATTATTCAGAACATAGACAGAACAGGCAGATTGAATAGAATTTTTTGACTAGGATCATATTAAGCAACTCATCTGCCATTACCAGGAGTTGATCATATGGCCTTAACCTCCTTTAATGAGTAGTTGATGTTGGAATTTCTATAAACAAACTGTGTGGCAAAGCTGTCTCCACAGTGTTACCTAATGCACAATGGCTTCTTTTCAGCCACTCTTCTCAGTTCAGTTTTACACATATCCTCTGACAAACAAATATTGCTCAATACGGTTCTGCAGTGGAACCTTCACCATTGTAACTTGGAAATCCTGTGGCAATGGCAAGTCAGATTTGCTAGAGACTTGCTCATTATAATGCTCAGGCAGTCTTGAGTCAGAAGTTTGTCCCAGTGAGGTAAGACTTCCAAGGCACTGCGCAAATTTAGGGTATACCACTGATATTTTGCACAGGTCACACCCCAGCCATTACAACCTTGCATTTTCTTTATTATACACCAATACATGGTATAAGAATATTGGCCTCAAGGTGTCCTGTTTTGTTTCAAGGCACACACCCTCTGGAATGGAGGAAAATATGATGAAATAGTATTTTGTCCAGGAAACTAAGGAGGTAAGGAGCATTTCTGACAGTTAGCTGGTGTGGAAAAATGCAGAAAGGTACAACTGAGGCCCTAGGACATAGAATGAAAAGATTTCAGAATGGTTCACAACTTTGAGATTAATGATAGTGAGCATGAACTTCTGGGACCTAACTTGTTCCCATCTGCCAGTGATGTTTCACTCATACCTAGACTGTGATAACTGAACATACAGTTGGAGCATAGTACTCACTGACTGGTTTCATGCTGTAAACTATGGCCAGGACTATGCTGAAGCCAAGGAGTCTGTTGGCAGATCAGACCACTGAAGAGAGAATGAGAGAGAATAGAGTTTAGGATGTGATTGAATTACTTTTATTTTTATCTGGGGTATAAAGACTATGCAGCTAACACTGCATGATGCTTCTGGTTCTCTCTCCGGGTGTTTGGCCAGCAATGGTGCCTCAGTTGGAAAAATATTCATGAAATCAAAGAAATTCCAATGTGGGAAAGCTCCTCTTCTCAGTAATATGTTTGTACATCTGCTGTACTCGGTCATTTCTCACTTCTTCTTGTGCCACACAACAAATTAGAGGACAGGGGCAAAAATTCAGTGATAACCATATAACTTTCATGCTGTAGCTTTCTCTTAATATAAGAACACAGAACTTCTTTGAAGGCTCAAACACCAGGTCTTCCAAAACCCCAGTGTCAAGGGAACCAAAGAAAAATCTTTAGATATGAAGTCCAAGTCATCAAACCCCAAAATACCTTAGATCCTTCCCCTTTGGATTAAATACATATTCTACACATGTCCAAAAATACACAATTCATTACCAGAAGTTCTTAGAAGACATGCCCACTCATAACAATGAACAACCAGAAAAGTGTGTAGATAGTGTAGACAGGTTCCCCACTTTTCCTTTTGGAAGTCCCACTCAATCTTAACCAGGTCACTTGGACGGAAGTCCTGGACACAGGGACTGTGGCTGGGGAGAAGTGTGGGTGATGGCACCAGGAGAGCTCCAGGTAAGCATGAGACCCAAAGGCTGCACTGGATAGCTAGGCAATGGGCACAGGTGAACCATATTATGGGGACCTTGAAGTGTATTCAATGTGATTTTGCAGTTCTGAGGCCAGTTTCCATAGCCACTACCTAAGGTCTCTACTATTCTGGAGCCTGTAGAGGTGTTAGGTGACTCTTACTGTGAAATTCTATATATGGTTTTGCCAATAATTTCTAGTCTCACTCCAGTATAATAGTAGAGTTTTCTTTACAAGATTTCCATATCTTTGAATGAATTAAGGTCATTGTTATGTTGTAACCTGATCTATTCTGAATAAAAAATTCTTAGAGTTAACCAGCATGTTTAGCTGGCACTGCAGAGGCTCTGAACTCCTTGCAGCCAGACTCAGGGTCCAGGTGGTACCATACTCTGGGGTACACTCCTCTTACCTGCCTGGTTCTGGGAGGTCTCAACCCCCACCCAGTAAGGCAGAGGCTTTAGCAGCACATTCCGGGGCTGCACCCTCACTAGCTAGCTACACAGAGAATCCAGCTCTACCCAGTCCTGTGACTCAGTGCAACCCACCAAAGGAACACAAAGTCAGCCTCGCAGGACACAGAGGTACAGAGCCTAGCCTAGCCCAGGACCCCAGTGCTGCTCATCAGAGACTGGCCAGGATAGCTGCAGGGCCTTGGAGAGCTTGGGCTCTATCCATCAGAGAGCAAAGCACGAGCTCCATTGTTCCAGGGTGTAGCCAGTTTGGCAGGTCCTAGAGGTTTCAGGCCCAGCCAGCCATGAGCAAGGCCTTGGCACTGTAGGCCTGGGACTTGCCCAGGCTTGCCTGGCACTCCAGAGGCTCTGAAATCCATGAAGCCAGACTCAGGGACCAGGTGGCACCACACCCCAGTGTATGCTCTGCCTAGCTGCCTGGGTCCTGGAGGTCTCAGACCCCACCCAGTAAGGTGGAGGCTTCAGCAGCACACTCTGAGAGTATGCCTTCAATAGCTGTGCAGAGGATCCAGCTCTACCTGGTCCTGCAAATCAGCACAAGCCACCAGGGGAATGTACAGTCAGCTTCACAGGACACAGAGCCACACAGGTCCCAGAAGAAAATGACAAAACAAAAGACCAACAGGCAGTCTCAATCCCCCAACCCACCAAGAACAAAGCCAAGAGACACCAAAATGGAAGACACTGGGAATCACACAACTGAACTTTCTGAAATGAGAGCAAATGCAGGGAAGAAACAGCTTGATGAAGTTATAAAGAAACTCAAATCAGAAATAATCTCTCAGCTAAGAATTGAAATGACAATCATTATGAAAGAAATGCTCTGTGTAACTAAAGAAGAGCAAGATAAAAAATAGAAGAACATAAGAAAATGATGGAAACTTTGAATGAACA
>RJWM01007186.1:0-80235 GCA_004363535.1 Dasyprocta punctata | reverse complement strand
TGATCCACTTGCCTAACAACCTACTATCGTCTACTATATATTGAACAGGAAGTTGCTTTGAAACCCCTGTGCTGCCCTTGGGTTATTTGGGTGTGGGAATGTAGTATGTTAACAACACACAGAGGAAATGTCATGGCCTAATGTAATAGGGAACTGGTTTCAGCTTGGATCTGCTTCGTTGTGCCAAAAAAAAAAAAAAAAAGAAGAATTTAGAACAATATATACTACGTATTACCCTTTAGCATGTGTTACCCTCTGAGAAATCTTACTGGAAAGGAAACTTTCACCCTAAATAGCCAGCATTTTTCCACCTATCTAACTACAGTTCTGGGTATGAAACACCACAACATGGGACACTAGTAAATTGAAAGACACAATTTGGGACTGTCAGAGCTTCAGTGGATGCTGGACTAGGGGGTCCGAGGGACCAAAGGATCATTGAAGAGCAAATGATACAACAAAGATACTGTTACTGGGAACATGCTTGCAGCATCTAACCAGATCCTTGTGTCCAGTCAAGAAAGGCTGACAAAATGATTTCCAACTCTCAGGAGCCTTAAACAATGAAGGCCAATTTTTAATCACTCTCACATCCTTTATGCAGTAACAAGAAGCTCTGGTTAATATTCCCTCAGAGACCCAACTATGAGTGGTAATTTTATACAACGACTTAATGGGGAAATGGACACGTGGATAGCTACCCAGAAACCTATAAACCATTGTTTCCGGATTTATCTATGAGATTATTCCCAGAAGAGATCAGCATTTGAAATGGTGGACTAAGTAAAGATGACAGTCCTTACTAATGTGGATGGGCATCGTCCAATGGGCTTGAATACAACAAAAAAGCAGAGTAAGGACAATTGAGTTTCTTTGAACTGGGATATTCATCTTTTCCTGCTCTTGGAAATGCTGCTCCTGGCACTTGGCTCTTCTGATTTAGACTGAGACTTTTGCCATCAGCCTGAACTACATCACCTGCTTTCTGGGTTCTCAGATTGCAGATGGAAGGTCATGAGATTACTCAGCATCCATATCATGTAAGCCAATTTATATGTAAACCTGTCCATCACTAAAGGGAAAAGAGAACATGAAAAACTGAGGCACTAGTCCTCAAAGACACACATGACCACCATAAACATCACCAGATACATCTAACTGAGGCAGGACAGTATAATCCCACTATATTAGTTTCCTAAGCCTAATAACATTACTATAAATTTGGCAGTTTAAAACAGTACAGACCTATTCACATATAGTTTGGGAGTCCAGAAATCCCTAATTAGTATCACTAAAGCTAAAACCAAGGTGCAAGTGAGGCCATGTTCCTGTTGGAGACAATCCCCTACCTCTTCCAGCTTCTGGTAGATGCACAAATTCTTTAGCTTGTGCTTACCTCACTCTAAATTTCAAGGCCAGCATTTTCAAATCTTTCTGTCTTGTCTTCCCAGGATCTTCTTTGTGCATGTCAAATCTCTCTATCTCTTACTAATGTGCATATAATTACATTTATGGCCCTCCTGGATAATCCAGGATAATATCTCTAACGTAACAACCTAAATTTAATAACACCTAGAAGAACATTTTTTTCTGAGTAAGACAGCATTTACAGGTTTTAACATTTTGAACTTGATATCTTTGAGAGCCATCATTGAGCCTAGTGAAAAGCTTTTGCAATTTTGTAGACCTTTCATACCTGTTCTGTAATATTTTGAATTTTATCTTTTTTGTAAACAAGTTTCCAACTTAGAATAGATTTACTTATCATTATATCTCATGTGACAAAAACTATTTTGTTGTAAGTAGGCAAAAAAAAATAGAAAGGCTTTATTCATACAAATGGTATAATTTTATACCAATTAAAATTTTGGATGTTTTTTATTCTTTCCTTAACCACTGTCTAAGACATATTCAAGAAAATGAAAGTTGTCCCTTTTAGTTCCCCTATTTGATCTTATAGTGAAGTAATAATTCTAACGAATAGTTCATCCTAAAATTCCTCTGACATCAAGTTCCATTTTATGAGCAGAAATGAGTAGAATCATAATTGTGAATTATGTAGCTTTGTTAGTCAAAGGTGTCTGACAATTAGCAAAACAAAAATACTAAGCATATTGGAAGGGAAAACTTTGTTCTAATTTTTAGAAAAAGCTTGCATTTCCTCAATTTTAAAAAGGCTCAAAAAAAAGTTAAACCATTATATGAAAAATTAACACAATATAGACAAAAAACCATGGGCTTCAAAATCTAAAGACCAATAAAATATCAACCAAGATATCTGTATAAGAACTGGAAAGCAGGTGGACCTCAAGTTCTTACGCCTGTAATTCTACCATTCTCACCCTGACTCATTTTTCCATGTATTTTTCATTCTGGTCATTCTGAATATCTTCTAATACCCCTACTTACCTTTCAACCTTTAAATATGCTCTTCCATTCCCTGGGATGCTTTTCACTCGAGCAAGTCGCATTCTATCTCCAACACCCAACCCTCAGCACCTCAACTGCAAAATGGGCATTATAATAGTCCCTACATAAGTAACATTCTAAAAGAGCAGAAATGACTCAGTAACATATATTAGTGCTATTAGGCTATTAGTGCTATTACTATAATGAAATGCCTGAGATAATTAATTTAAAAAGAAGAAAGATTTATTTTGGCTCACAATTTGGAGATTACCAACCATGGTCAGTTGAGATTCCTGCTTTTGGGCCTCTGGCAAGGAAGTATACCATGACGTAAGTATATTGCAGAGGAAACAGCTCACCTTGTGACAGCTAGGAAACAAAGAGACAGATAGGAAGGGGCCAGAGTCCCAATATTCCCTTGAAGGGCACACTGCTAATGGCCTAACTTCTTTGCACTGAACTTGTTATGGTATATGATTAGATGTTCTCCAAAGTCTCATGTGCTCATAGGTAGAGATTTAGGGAGATTTAGGGAGGTGACTAGGTCATGCGTATGTGATACTGGATCATGGCTGTGTGGTGTTGGATTAGTCCACTAATGGGTTTATAGATGAATATGATGTTAGCATATAGAGGTAAAGCCTGGTAAGAAGAAGTGTGTCACCAGAGGCATGGACTGAAAGACTTTCTTGCCTTATGGATCACTTCTTCTGCCTGCCTTGCCAGGGACTGTTTCTCCTTTGCCTTGGAGCCAACCAACTATGTACTGAAACCTCTACAAACTATGAGTTAAATAAATCTCTCCTTCTTTAACTTGTGGATATTAGGTATTTTGTTCCAGCAATGAGAAAATAACTAAAATAAGACTCTACTTCTTAAAGATTCCACCACCTCCCAATGGAGCCCCAGATGGTGGTGGTGGAATAAAACCTTTAAGACATGGACATTTAAGGGACATTTCAAAGCCAAACTATGGTGAATGCTTAGTCCAGTGTTTGGCACACGGTAAACACTGAACAAATGTCCCTTGTTATTTTTAACACTGACATTATCAACAAGACAGTTGCACTTGGATCAATAGCCTAAAATGACAATCTGGGCTCTTAACAGGTCAATGAGTAGATGCTGGTGAGCAGGTAATTCATTCGGAGAACAAACACTATGTGTAAGGTTGGTCCTGTACTTAATGGTTTTTTTAAGTGAGTTATCCCAAAGTGGAGCATAATTCAGGATAGAAAAGCATGGAATAGAAGGATTTCACTGGACAATTTCAGATCTATCATAGCTCCAGGGGCTCTTCTATTTGCCTCAGAAAGCTTATTTATTCAACAGATAAGTTTATTTATCAATTATCTATTATACACCATACTATACCTTGAGTTCAGACTTAGGGAAACATTAAACCAAACTAAAATTCTTACTCTGATGAGTTTACCTTCTTATAAGTGTAGGCAAACAGCAAATAAATAAATAAATAAATAAAGATTTATTTAGGACATTCTGCCAAGTGCCATGGAGAAACACAAAGCAAGGTAAGTGGTTTGAGAAGACCACTGTGGAGGTGGGTATCAATTTTAAGTAGGGTTTTCAGGGCAGGCCTATGTATGAAGGGGACAGTGATCAAAGACTAAGAGAAGGAAAAGAATAAGACTGGTGGGAATCTAGAGGAAGAGCTCCAGGCAGAACTGGTGACCAATGCAAGGCCTTAAAATGACAGCAGACCTGTGTGTTCATAGGAGAAGGAGAAGGCAGCTTGACTGCAACACTGTGAACTAGATAACAGTTGTAGGGACCAAATCAGGAAGAACCTTGTACATTGTGTCAGACCTGCTGTTCACCCTGGGTGGAGTAGAGTCTCCAGGACTCTGAGCAAATATTTAATGATGTCTGACTCTTAGATGTCCAAAATATAACAGGATAGGGTTGTGACAATGATCTTATATAGAAAGAAACCTAAAGAGACCACCAAAAAACAGTAGAACAAATGAATTCAGTAAAGTAGCAGGATGTAAAACCATCATACAAAACTCAGCAGTTTCTCTGTACACTAATAAACTACCTTTAAAAAGAGATAAAGAAACTAACCAATTTGTAACAGTTACAAAAAAAACAAATTTGACCAAAAAAATGAAGGATCTGTACATTATAAACTATAAATACTGATGAAAGAAACTGAAGAAGACACAAATCAAAAAATGTCATATGACTGTGATTAGAAGAATTATTATTAAAATGTCCATACTTTCTAAAGTTATCTGCAGATTTAATGAAGTCTCTATCAAAATTCCAATGACAATTTTGAAAGAAATAAAAAAGTCAACTGTAAAATATTTATACAGTCACAAAAAACCCTAAGTAGCTAAAGTAATCTTAAAAATAACACTGTCACACTACCTAACTTCAAAATACACTACAAAACCATAGCAATCAAGACAGCAAGAGAATACCATGCATGGGCTGCTGCTGGTGGGGTATAGCCAGACCCAAGCATTTTCCCCATGAGTCAGTGACATTCACGGACTGTAGGAGGGGGAGAACAAGGATTCACCAAGAAGTAAGCTCTCCCTGCAAACCAACACTATACATGGGCTGCTGCCAGTGAGGGGACAGCCAGACCCCAGACCCTTCTGGCACGTGGGTTGGCAAACAAGAAGAGCCAATCCCCCTTACCCCCAGGAAGCAACCAGCTGATCTTGGGGAAACACAGGCTGTGATGATAGCTATTGAGGTGAAATGAAATTTGATGCTTCTGGTGTTTTGATGTTTCACTGACCTTGCAGGTCTAGGGCCAGTGATCTGATCACCTATTCAGAGGATAGCAGTACGCAGTGTGGCATCTAGGGGAGATCTCCTTCTGAAGGTCGTAGTCATTGTTAATTCCCTATTATCTTGTTTTGAAGTCCTGTATCATTTTTATTGCTTTGTTAGGTTGGGTTTTGTTCTGTTTTGTTCTGTTTGATTTTGTTATATCCAAAGACATGAGCAGCTATTTCAAAGATAGCAAGATATATTGTGGTAGCCATTTGGGGTTTACTATTGTCTTGTTTTGAAGTCTTTTATTGCATTCATTGTTTTGTTTTTATTTGTTCTATTCTATTCTTGTTCTGTTTGATTTTTACTAAGTCTGAAGGTATCTGCAGCTATTTTGAAGACATAAAAAGGCATTATGGTAACTATTGTTGATTTCATATTCTTTTGAAGTCCTGTATCACTTACACTGGTTTGTTTTGATTGGTTTTATTCTGTTCTATTTTCCTTGGTTTTATTCTCTTTAAAATAAAAAAGACAGCAGGAAGAAGGCATAAAAACACACAGTTAGACAAACCAAAGAAAACAGAGAGCCCAAAAATAATTCCATGCTTTACAGTCAAGTGATTTCTAGCAAAAGTGCCTAGACACAATGGCAAAAGTCGGTGTCTAAGCTAATCTTAAACATCAGTTTGACTGGATCAAGAGGCTCATGAAGAGGTGACTGGATCATAGGAGCACTATACTAATCAGGGAATTAATCCTTTGACAGTCATAGCTGAATGGCGGCGGGCCCCCGTTGGAGGAGATGAGGTCCAGTAGGAGGAGGTGGCTTTGAGGGTAAATCTCTCACTGGCGCTGTTCCCCTGTGCTCTGCTTCACAGGTAGTCTTCTGCCATGAGTTTCTACTTTAAAGCCAGCCAACCAAGAACTGAAACCTCTGAAACTGTGGGTCCAACATAATTCTCCTAAGTTGCAAGTAGCGCATACCTGTATTTTTTTTTTCTCAGCAACTAAAACACTAACCAATACAGAAAGTCATTGCAATAAATATTAGCGAACCTGGATGATCACATGCTAAAAGATTTAGTTAGACCCCTATTTCACACCATTTACAGAAATGAAGTCAAAATGAATTAAAGACTTAAATGTAACACCTGAAGCTGTAAAGCTACTAGGAGAAAACACAGGAAAAAAACTCCACGGTGTTGGTTTGAGTAATGCTTTTGTCAGTGTTGCTTTGGATATGACCCCAAAACCACAAGAAACAAAAGCAAAATAAGACAAATGAAATTATATCAGATTAAATAGCTTCTATACACTAAAAGAAACAACAAAGTAAAGAGATGATCTATGAAGTAGGGGAAAATATTTGCAGCTACATATCTCATAAGTAGTTAATGTTTAAAATATGTAAGGCACTCAAAGTAAGCAACAGCTAAAAACAATCCAATCATAAAATGAACAAAGGGATTGTATAGGCACATTTCAAAAGAAGATACACAAATAACCAACAGGTATGGGGAACAATGCTCAATATGTTATATATGATAAATATGAGCAACGTTTTATCAATTTAAGAAAAGTAAACAATTTGGAAATAGTAATGCATGAAATGAGCCCACTGAATTCCAGCTCTACTATCAGCCCATAAGTTTATTGCTATGAACTGAATTGTGTCCCCCAAAATGCCCAGAGTAAAAGCCTAACCCCAATGAGATGGTATTTGGAGACAGATCATTTCAAAGTTACTTTGGATTAGACAAGGCCCTGAGGCCAGGTTACTCATCATGAGATTATGTCTTTATGAGATGAAAAGAAACAGACACCTCATGACTGTGTAAGGCTTAGCAAGAAGGTGGCTCTTGGCAAATTGAAACTGCGCCCTCACCAAACCCAACTATGCTGTCACCTCAGCCACTGAAATTATGATATGCAAGCAACTATTTTTAAACCAATGAGTCTTCGATATTTTGTTACAGCATCCCAAGAAGACTAAGACACAACTGTTGGGGTACATGCCTTTTTTTTTTTTTTTTTTTGTCAGTACCAGGGATCAAACTCACAACCTTGCACCAGCCAAGCAGGCGCTTAAGTCACTGAGCCAAACTCCCAGCCCTGGTACATGCCCTTTTAACTGCCCCAGAAAGAAAAAGCTAAGAGAGACTGAATACTCCAAGGCTGTGCAAGCCAGGAGCTTTCCTCAACTCCAACGGAAAAAGTAAGTTCAGCTGTACCATTTATCCTTGACTTATCCTGCCACATCTGTGCCTCAACTCCTTGCACCAGGGGTTTGAAGTAAGATGAAACATCTCTTGTAGGTCACAAAAAGGGGGAAGAGTGTTCAAAATATTTTTCTGGAAGCTCCCAAGATATCACTACCAGTCATGGTTAGCATCAAAGTACATTCTGAAGGGTAATAGGTTATTTTTCTCTAGGAAACCCTAGATGTGTATGCATGCAAACAGTTGCCTAGAGGTGTTGGTGGTTTTATCTGAAGAAATAGAGTATTAGATATTTCTTTCTCCTCTGGGTAACATAACTATGCTCCATTTTAAATACCAAGTTAATTGATTTAACAAACTGGAAAGAGAATCTTCTGGTGCACCTTAATCATAAAGAAAATAAATCTGTTAAACATACCACCTTCTTCTCCCCAAACTGCTTTAGTGCAATAATTCATCAAGGAAAAAAATTAAGAGGAGACTAGGATATATATATCTTTACAACTAAAACTAAGTAAAAGTACTTTATTTACCAGTATCAAACTTAAAACTATTTTAAACCTTGACTGGCCCCAGACAAATTCACATAGGAGAAAAATCTAACTTTTACATTCTCATCTGTGTTTTATGTCCTTCTTTGACCTTCTGTCTCCTTTCACCTTCCACATTCCAGAGATATTAAGATACTCCCATGGAACATGGAAGAGGAGATCTGAAACTGTGCTAACACATTTTTGTGCGTTACTATTATTCTCATAAGTATTAACACCTTCTAAAAAGTTTGCTGGTAAATAACCTTTGAATGGTTTCTGCTAGCTTACATGGCAAAAATCTATATATTTAGAATGTAATATTACAAATACATATTTCCAGTCCCAAAATTTCTCTCAAGTTCCCAGATACACATTTCTAGAAAGAACCATAGGTGATGGTTGGCAAGATGGTGAAACATAATAGTTAAAAGTCTTCTATTCACCTTGTAGTTATTACCTTACTAAGTATTGTGGTGCCATGCTTTGAATGTTACACTCACATTTCAAGACATCACCTAAACTGAAACCATCATCTTCCATCCCAGGGATTTCCATGTCCTCTGGGCTCAGTTTTATTTAATCTTATCATCATGAGGGATTAAAACTGCTAAAATGTTGATTTGTCAACTTGGGTCCATAAATATTTGTTTGCATGGATTATTAGAGCCAGAAAGGTTCTTAGAGATCTTGAAGCTTGATAATTTTAATCACAAAGTAGAGTCCCAAACTTTGATGCTTAGAGCATGTTTGATTCTGTCTAGTTATAGTCGAAGTTGGTACCCACACCAAAGTTATAATAATACTTAATAGTGATGAAACACTAAATAGTGTTGAAGTATCTAAACTAGCATTTCTCGCACCATAATCTCTCAAATAGATGTTCTCAACCTTGGCTCTTCTGACATATGGTTTTGTTTTCTTTGCAGTAGGTGGGGTGCTGTCTTGTGCCACCTATGACATTTAGCATTATTCTGGACCTCTGTCCACTAGATGTCAGTTGGAACCACAGTATGACGATTAAAAGCATATCCAGACATTGCCCAGTGTCCCCAAAGGGGAAAACTGACCCCCATCTGGGAATCACTGGTCACAAGGAAAGCTCTAGTAGCAAAAAATACTAAGTCATAGAAGTACAGCAACTTGCACATGAGATCTAGTAACTGATAGAATTGGGGGTCAGAGAGATAGAGGAAAATCAAACAAAAAAGACTAGTGATTTTTCCATATCACCCTCTGTGTGTGAAGATAAGTTCATGTCATTCTCATCATCCTCTTGAAAGAAAAAAATAAATGTAAACGAGAACTTGAAAACCTGTTGAGGCCAGTTTCAAACATATGTTCACATAGTATCTATATTTTTCATCACAAGATACAGAAGGGGTGAGTTTACTGTAATTATTTTTAGATGAGGCCATTTGAAGGTAAATAACCAACAGGGTATTTTGCATACATACTGGAGTAGTTCCTGCCCTTGGTCCATACTTAAGCCACATTCTTTGTGGTGTGATTGCTCCACAGGTCAACAAGGAGAAGTGACTATTCTTCCTAATACCAGTGACCCATACAGTCCCTGAGAGGCGGCCACAATGTTTGGCTCAACTATTCACATTCAAGTAGTTAGAAATTAATTTATCTCCTAGAATATTAAGAAACTAATGTGTGTGTGGATAAAGGTATTAGGGCTTAGGAAAAATGGAAATAAATGACTTGACTTTGTCAAGGTGAATGAGGTTATTTTGAGTGAAACATTAACACAATCTGACCACTGGACATAGAAATGTTGGTTACTGGCAAGGTGGATGTGACACATAGAACAGAGGGACAGTCTTCTGGGTTCCCTCCACAAGTAGAGTCATAGCCTTGCACTACTGGGAAACCTTCTCTATTTTCTTCCTCTCATTCGATGTCTACGTGCTATGATGGCAATTTCTGAAAAAGCATAAAGACACCTAGTAGTCAAGACAGTGAACTTTCAAGCACCTGAATGTTCTTTTAGCTGGCAAAAGACAAAAAGATAAAATAAAATCTAAAATAGAAGTAGCAACATTTGACAAAAGCAGTAATGTGACTGAAATATTCTATCTGTCTTTGTGAGAAAGTAGGACCCATTTGTGTATGAAGACTGGAAATGATTTTGTCATTCCTAATACCAATGAATGAATGAATGAGTGAGTGAATGAATTAGGCCTAATTAGAAAGAGAATGAATGAAGGAAAGAAAGAAGGAAGGAAGGAATTGGGCCTAAATCTTCAATGCACCCACGATTTAAAGTTTTATTAGCCATGTGTACTACAATATACTACCTTTCTCTGGGCCTCAATTTTAGCATTTGTACCCTGGGGATAATATAGCTACTACAAAAATTCCCTAAAGCAATACTCCCTAACTCATTCTTGGATGCAAGTATTACTCTGATACATAAACCAGAGAAAGACCCAACCAAAGAAGACCACTACAGACCAAACTCCCCAATGAACATAAATGCAAAAATTCTCAATAAAATGCTAGCAAACAAAATACAGAAAATCATCAAGAAGATTACACACCATGAGCAAGTGGGATTTATGCCAGGAATACAGGGATGGTTCAACATATGCAAATCAATCAATAAATTTAATACACCATATCAATGGAGCCAAAGACAAAAATCACACAATTATCTCAATGGATGCAGAAAAAGCTTTGGATAAAGTTCAACATTCATTCATGATAAAAACCCTACAGAAAATTGGAATAGATGGTCTCCACCTCAGTCTGATAACCATCTATAACAAACCAACAATATCATACTAAATGGACAAAAACTGAAAGCTTTCACTCAAATCAGGAGTGAGACAAGGATGACCACTATCACCACTTCTATTCAATATAGTTCTGGAAACATTAGCCAGAGCAATTAGACAAGAGAGGGAAAAAAGGAATAAAGATAGGAAAGGAAGAAGTTAAATTATTGTTATCTACAGATGACATGACACTCTACATAGAAGACCCCAAAAACTCCACCAAAAGACTACTAGAGTTCACAAGCAAATTCAGCAGTGTAGCCGGATAAATGTCCACATTCAAAAATCAATAGCATTCCTGTACACAAACAACAGACTCACTGAGAGATGAATTATTGAAAAAAATGCCTTTCACAATGGCATCCAAAAAACGAAATACTTAGGAGTCCATACAACGAAGTATGTAAACGATCTATATATTGGAAAGTATAGTACTGGGAAAAAGGAAATCGAAGACAATATCAGAAAACGGAAAGATAGCCCTTGCTCTTGAATAGGAAGAACCAACATTTCAAAAATTGCCATACTGCCAAAACTGTTAACAGATTTAATGCAGTCTCAATCAATGTATCATTAGCATACCTCACATATCTAAAGAAAACATTCCTAAAATTCATTTGGAAACAGAAGAGACCTAGAATAGCAAAGACAATCCTGAGCAACAAAGGCAAAGCAGGAGGCATCACAATCCCTGAATTGAAATTGTACTACAAAGCTACTGTGATAAAATCAGCATGATACTGGCAAAAAATAAAACAGACTGAGGATCAGTGCAACAGATTAAAAGATATATACACAAGTACAAAGGCACTCAGCCACCTTATCTTTGACAAAGGGGCCAAACATGTTCACTGGAAGAAAGCCTCTTTAACAAACGGTGCTGGAAAAATTGACTTTCCACATGCCAAAGACTAAAACTAGATCCATGTTTATCACCATTCATAAACTAAAGTCAAAATGGATCAAAGATCTAAATATTAAAATAGAAACAGTAAATCTACTGGAAGACAAAGTAGCTAAAAATCCTAGGAGTAGGCATAGAATTCATGAACAAAATGCAAACTACATGGGAAGTACTTCAAAGAATCAAAAGCATTATTACATTCTTATAGCTAAAAACAACTGTAAATGTAGTCAGTAATGCCATTATTTCCAATAAGATAACTGACATGAAAAAGATTTATGATAAGTCCAAATTCATGTTAGAAAATTTTAAACCTTCTTGGCTTCCAAAACATGACTCTTCACCAAACCATAGCTTTCGCTATTAAACTGTGCTCTTAATAGAATCCTAATGAAATAGGAATTGTCCTCATTTCCAAGAATCAGAAGAAAGTAATTGTGTTATCCTTCTAAATTCCAAAATTTCACTCAACAGAGTAAGAGCTATAGTTATAAACGTGAAGATTATAAGAGACCTCAGACCCCCAGTGACCTTTTATTCTAGCCATACAAATGTGTAGGCTTAAAAAGATGAATAATTTATCCTATATCTTTCAAATTGAGACATTCCTGAAGAGTCTACATGTAAAGCTATGGGCTCGATTGAAAGGAACAGCTCAGGCATACGGACATACCAAGAGACAAACACCCATGTGCACCTCGGGAGCTGCAGACCCAGGAGACCGTGAGCCTCTAAGAGATTCAGTCTGCCATGAAGGGCTATAGCAACTGCTTCCTCTCCTTCTGCTGTCAGTACCCACCGAAAGCAAACCCCCTTGGAAACCAGAAGGCCCAGGAATTCAGTGCATAGAACTCTGCCTCCAAACACAGATAGTCTGGCAGAGAACAGGGAAGGAAGGACAGTAGGTTATATGGTGTCAGTCACCAACTGAAATTAACCAGGATGGGTTCACCCCAAGGTATTCAAATCCAGGGACATTCCATATGTGGGACTTGGGAGGGTCCTTCTCAGACACTGCAGGGCCTGATAGATCAGTGGTGTACAAATAAAGACAGACCTCAGGTAGGATATTAGAAGTGAGGAAGGGACAACGGTGAAAAGTCAGGAAAGGGACTGTCAGAAATTAAAATCAGTAAGATGCCAGAGACATACAGATGGGCCTTCTGCTAAGTAACCCACCCTTAGCAGTGATGGCGAAACTTATGGAGATAAAATACCAAAACTGCAAACTAAAACCCATTTACTTATCGCAAAGTACCAACATTGCAGTGAAATCTGAACACTGAAGTTTTAGTTTAGCAAAAGCAACTCATACCCTTGGCCCGTGTGCTGACAGAGAGGGTTCGATGCGTTTGCTTCAGCACGCATACCAGAGTTTTACCACTGCCCTAGATGTGGACAGGAAACAGCTACCGGAAGTGACGTCTTGCAAAATAAGCCTCAGACTCATAAACCGAAGTAAGTTATGAACAATGTAAAGAAAAAAAAAAAGAGCCTGTTGCTGCAGTTACAAATATAAATTCAAGAGTAGCAGGCAGCAGGAAGCCCAGGGAAAGCACAGTGGGACATATACCATTTTCTGTTGGTTTTGAATCTCCCCAATCTGCCGACGTATACCTTGTATCCCTTTGCATACAATTACCTTAGGTGGCTGAACTCAAAGAAGTGCCATTTTCCAGTGAAAGCAACAAGTGTGATGCTCCCTACTGCCCTTTCAGACTACACTGTGTCCTGCTTTCTCCACTCAAGGTCATAGGTAGCCCCACTGCTCTCTGTGGTACCAAGAAACGTGTGCCCCTTGAACTGAATGAGTCGCAGGCTGGAGGAGGGTTCTCCCTTTTTACCTAATCTGGATCATGAGTCTCAAGTCTTCCTTTCTGTTATGAACCAAACTGCAACACTGAAGCTCCCTGAATTTACACACTGTACAGTAAGAATCTCTGATAAATTCCCACAGTTGCTGTAGCATGTACTCTGGGCTAAAGGTCTGTGCCTCCCCCAAAATTCATACATGGAAGTCAAATCTTCAATGTGATGGTATTTGGAGGTGGGCTTTTGAGAGGTAAATATGTCACAAGAGTGGAGCCCTAATAAAGGGGATGGATAGTAAGAGGCAAGAGAGATCATCTCTTTTTACTCTCTACTGGGTAAGGATACAAAGAGAAAACAGAGGTTTGCAAACCAGGACAAGGGCCCTCACCAGACACTAATCAGTCAGCACCTTGATCTTAGTCTCTAGAAATGTAAGAAATAAATTTTTGTTGCTTAAACCACACACTGTATTCTTTCACAGTGGCCAGAACTAAGATAGCACTCAGCTTGGAAAAGGAGAGGGGAGCCTTTAGCCTAATAAATGCATCAAGATGTTTCAGGACCTACAGTGGGCATTCCTAGGCCTACCATAGCTCATATTATGTGCAATGCCCACACTTATCAGGTTATTACTAAACTTATGCTAGTTTCCCTTATGAGTATTTCCCAACCATTGAAATTCTAGTCTTTCTATATTAATCATCCAGGACCTGGCTGATCACGGAATAAGAAGGCTTGAATTTTTACCCAAGTCCACTGAATAACTGCACAATAACTTGAGGAAGTCACAAAACCATTCAGCCTCAATCCCACTCCAGGTGGAACAGAAACAATACCATCCAGTCTGCAGAGGTTTGAATAAGATGCTGTAGCCAAGGCACCTGCCCACACCGTCAGCTGCGTGGCACACTGTGCTGGCCACAGCAGTCAATGGGAGCCAACTTCCTATGACTGCCAGATCTGTGATCCATGCAATAGCAGTATGAATTACCTGGGAGAGGAGGAGAGTAAAGCACAATAAAAGATACAGGTGGGAAATGGCCAAAGTTCATTTTGTCCCATATGTACCTCCGCCTCCAAATCCTCCATGCTTCAGCACTTATTCACATACTTAGCCTTGTTTTGAAACTACCTCCATCCTCTGGTGTTACCACCTAACTAGGATGTGCTGTCCTCTCCTAGAAGGCATGGCTTTTCTATGTCATTCTTAATTGATCTCTGGCTTAGTGTTGGGATTATGAAAGGGAATGATTAATATAAGAAGTTTCAATTAACTTTATAGCTTCAAGTTTTATATCACTCTCATAGTGTTCACCAATACTAGCAAAAAATGAATTATTATGTGTTATTTTCCTTGTGCTTGAAAGATTTGGATTTGTACTAAAATACCTTCTAGAAGAGTCAAATAAATTATAGCTCAAAAACTTCTCCAGCTCTCAAAATCAGTGATTTCTTGTCATTAATACAGCTCCTGAATCCCAACAAAGTTAAAGTAATTAAAGGAAAAAAAAAGTACTGGTGATTAAAAAAAATCCTATTTAATATTTAATTTTGTCTGGCCAGAAAAGGCACTGTGGAATCTTTGCTGCTCAAATACACACAAGGAAGTAATTTATCCTGCCAAGTCTCAGACAATGGTGATTCTATAATCATAGCAGAGAGGCTATGGTCAGCAGAAAAAATAGCACAGCAGAGGATACAGCCTGGGATAGGAAAATGGTCACAGAGAAACAGCTGCAGGGCCTTGTTCTCAAAGGCCACCAGGGTTAACAAGCCAGGCAAACTGATGGCATTTTGCAGGACATGGTAGAGAGCATCAAAGCTTTCTCTGTAAATTATCTCCTAAAGAATCCCCTTGGAGCTGGTTCAAAGGCAGAAACTCAGGAGTAAGCACCTTAAAATCAACAAAAGAGAGCCATGCTCTTGCTTCTGTAGGATCAAAACCACACAGAGCATCCACAAGAGCACTAGCAGAATCTGAGAAGAGAAAAAGCCAACAAACTGAGGTCTGTATTGAGAGCAATAATAGAATTCCACAGGCTGGAGAATTCACAAAGAACAAATATTTATTACTCGCAGTTCTGGGGGCTAGAAAGTCCAAAATCAGGGTGCTAACAGGTTTGGTTTTCTAGTGAGAGCTGCTGTCTGCCTCCAAGGCGATGCTCCAGAGGAAAGAACACTGTTTTCTCACATAGCAGGGGGAGGAAGAACTCCATCAAGCCCTTTTATAAGGACCTTTAATCCCATTCACAAGTGAGGAAGCTTCATGACCCAAATACCTCTTAAAATCCTACCTTTGATATTATCACACTACCAACATTTGAATTCTGGGAAAGGCACATCCAAACCATATGCACTAATCACATGACCAATGCTTTAACCACCTTACTGACCCCCTCTTAGTAAATAGGATCTATAATTTAATATTAGTTTTCAGTATAAGTTTGTATTCACTGCTTTAAATTTACACTATATATTGCTCTCAAATAAGAATGAATATTCAGATATCCTTAAGAAATATTTTATAATACTGATAATATACTAGTCCCTCAACTTTGGGAATGCATTGTAAAAAGCAGATACTGTCCCTAGAACTTAATGGCATTATCTTATTTAATGCTCAGCACAATTGCAGGAGGTCAGCACCAACATTATTTCTACTTTGTGGGTGAGGACAGTGGGACTCACACAGAATATAGAGCTTTGCAGATTAGAAAGTTGAAGGGGACACAGAAAGATAATGGGAAATAGGGAGGTAGATTTTCTTCAAATGGGAAGGGGATCAAGAGGTGAAGGGAGGTGAGAGGGAGGGAAAGGAACACAAAAAGAATTAAGATGTGTTATGTACCAACTTCCCACAAGGAATGTAACACCATGTAATGCAAACATGTACAACTTAAAAATAGAAACTGAAAAGGCAGAGTGAACAAAACGAAGATTTGAATGCAGATATGCCTGACGCAGAGACTCTAAAACTGATTACAAATGCAGAGACTTCTGCATTTCAGGGAGGGTTATGTGAAGATTCTATGAACACTACAAGCTCTCAACCCACAACTCCAGAGTTTTGGATGCACTAGGACATGCTGAGTATCAAGCATGTGCTAAGTGATGCTCATGCATGTGATCTGGAGACACATTGCTCAGCACTGGACTGTATTATAATGCCACTTCACTTTATCATCTTCTAAACGTATCACAAATATTGTGCCAATACATGGATATGGGACCAGATGGACAAACCTCTTCCAGTTGTGGTCCAGAAGCCCAGAATGGACAAAAGCAGTTCAGCAACTGCCTCTCCTCTTCTTGTGACTTATTTCTGCCTGAGGAAGTACGGCAAATATTTCCCCTTTTTTAAAAAAGTGAGAGCAGCATAAAAGCACTACCAGGAGGCAGCTACTAAAATCACAAGACATATCAAGAAAATGTCTAGAGTGGCTACAACTTCCTCCACCCCTCTTCATCAAGATGAATCCAAGTACTGAAAGTATCAACCTGAAGGCTCCAAGAATATCCACACTACCAACTTCTTTTTTGTTTATGCTTTGTAAAATTTTTAGTTGAATGTGTAATAATTGGTAAAATTTAAAATCACTTTTAAATGTATGAAACTCGATCAATATAGGCATTTCAAAAGGTAATTTATATGTTACATAGCAACTATTTATTATTGGGGGAATAGATTTGCTTTCTTTAGGCTAGGAAAGTTGTCTGAAGACTGTCTACTCTTCCCAATTACATATGTTTCCTACTTCTATTTGTTTGAAGATTTGCCATGCTGACTTTTTATTGCCTCTGCTGATTCATTAATCAATTGAAAATGGAAGATAGATACTAGGATGTAGGAAGAACACGTTCAGATGAGAAGGGAAATGAGTGAGGAGAGGGCAAAGGGAAAGAAGGAAAAAAAGAATTTTAGAAAAGTGAATTGAAGGAAAAAAGTGAAAACAGAACTTTTGTAAAAGGGGGGAGAAAAGGAAAGAAGGAAAGGGAAGGGAATGGGAAAAATATTTAATATATATAATTTATAGATATAAATTCATCATGATAAATGAGATCATTATGCATGGCAAACATTAAATAAATAAATAAATAAAATTTTAAACCACAACTGATAATACCAAAATGAAGTTATTGAAATAACGTATTTTTCTAACTTTCCCTCTTTCAAAATGCTTCTCTAATGTCTTCATTTTGTTAGCTTAGTAGCTCTAGTAATTATTACTCACAATAATTTTTAAGTGGGTTAACTAATGTTTATAGAGAGGTCACAATTTTTGATTTGTTATTTTAAAATGTGGAACAAGATAGACATTTCTATTCTACAAATAGGGAGATACAAAGGAATGAGACCAAAGCAAGTTCAAAATCCAGCAGGGCAAACACCAAATCCTGTAGTTTCATGTGCATCATCTTAGGCACTCTGTGGTAAGATGTGAACTCTAAAGGGCCTGGGTTGCTCTGCCCCGATGGCACTTCCATTGGTTGTAAATCCCATGACTTCTCTCATGGGCCAGCTGTGCTCCTCTTTGCAGTTTTCCACAGACAATTCATTGTTTGCTTCTCTAAACTTTTGGGGTCTCCACTGAACCTTCAGTTTCACACTCACAGCTTCACACACTTCCCTCTCAGAGGCACATTGCCTGGCCTCTCAAACCTTCTTTAGAGATTTGGGTGGAAACTTTCTTCACCCCACAACTCTTCCATTCTGCATGCACCTAGAACTATTGATACATGGATGATACCAATGTCTGCTGCCAACTGGAACAGTAGCCAGGCTTCCCAGACTCTTGCTTGCAGGGGTACAGTGCCTGAATTGCTGAGCACTATGAATCCAATTCCAAGGAACAAATTCTTTAGGCTGTCAGCATTCTGGAACATGGTACTCTATGTCCTTTTCTCAAAGTAAAGTCCTTCACATTTGCAATTTTGAGCCTTCAAAGGACAGAGTTCTGCTGCTTCTTCTAATATCCTCAGGCCAACTTTTCTATTCTGTTTCTCCTCAGCAATCATGATCTCCTCTGCTCTATCTTTGAAGTCCACAGCTTTATTGAAGCTTCCTTTCTGGTCAAACTCACAATGTTTTAATTCATCTTGCTGAGCTCTTTGCTCTCGATTCTCAACATAAATCTGGCAAAAGCCCCCAACAGTAGCCATACCACTGCCTCAACTTTCAACTGCCTTGAAATTTCTTCTGCCAGATTAATTAGTCTGCCACCCTTTATCTTAGTCTCAAGCAAAGTCTCTGGACACAAGCAAAATGCAGACAAAGTTTCTACCAAGCCATAACACACACGACCTGTAGTCCAACAGCCAATGCAGTCCTTCTTCCCAGCAGAAGTGTCCTGAGCATGCTTTTAATTGGCTTTCTGGTCTTCTGAACTCTGACCAGAATCTTCCATATAGACCAACCTAAGGTGTTTCAGTTCTACTCTTTCAGACATCTCTGAATGTTTCCAAACTTCCCACAAGCCATTCCTAAAGACTCTTGAACCACAAAGTCAGGTATGTCAGACCCACTTCTTTAGTACCAAACTCTGTCTTAGTTATTTTTCTCTTATCATTAAGACAAAATACTCAATGACCAACTTTAAAGGGGGAAAGGTTTATTTAGCTCACAGTTTGTAGAGGTTTTAGTTCATAATCGGCTGGTTCCAATGCAGGGTGGCACATAGCAGAGGTTCAACAGTTCATAGCAGTGGAAGACCGAAAAAACAACAAGATCAAAAGTGAGCAATAAGGCTCTTTCTCTCCATTATGTTGCATCCAGTCTACTGGGATCAGGGTGGTTCCAACCCAATCACTGTACTATTCCAGCAATTACCCACCCTTAATCCCACCATTGCACCACAAGTCAATCACACACTCTGGATTCAGCCACCTCCAAAAAAGTTTCATCTAAAACTGCATGAGGCTTTGGGGTTGGGGACATATAGACACAAACCATAACAAATATTGGACATAAAACCTTACCAAAGTAACGTAAAGCTTGAAAAGAAAGTTGCAGATGACATGTGAGGACTATGGGGACTGATCTAAACCATCCTAAAGACTTCCCAATATATATATTTCTGTGTAACTGATAGTTTTAGCCTTAAGAAGAAGAAATTACTGACATCCTGCAGGACAGAAGTGGCACAGCTTAGACTCAAAAGGAAGATCTTTCACTTTTCACAGCTTCTTCTGCAGTCCCAGAAGTCAGGCAGTTGGGCCAATAGCCCAGAAGTATTCATGGGACCTAGAAGTGACAGTACACTTGGAGGCAAGAACACCTCCAAAAATTACCTTTAAAAAACTCTAGAAACCATATCTCACAGTTCCCAAGTTTCAAAATGTAAAAACCTGTGCTGTTTTTTGCAGCAGTCAAAGCAGGGAATATACAGAGTTTCTCCAGTGAGCACGGTACACACACAGAGATTTTTATTGAACCTGGGTCACTAAGTCACTGGTTTAAAAAGATGTGGATATTTGTTATAGGGAAGGAAACACAACACAAGATTTAAAGAAAATAGTCTCAGCCTCCCACTCTTCACTTAAAATAATGACCAAGGTCCAGATGGAAGTAGTGTGTTTGTTATGAATATGCAACAGATAAACTGTAAATGCAAGGAGTACCACATTTTTACTTATTAGAAATAGAAAATCAACTCGAATGCCAGGTTTCAATTTCCACCATTTCCAGGGCTTCCATCCATGGCTGAACAAATGTTACCAATGATGTCCTACATTAAAAAAATCTAGAGGTGGCCTTCAGTTCATTTGCCCAGTATGAACACACGGTTACTCTGTTGGTGGTGCCCCATGCTCAAACCCACAAGATATTAGGAATGGAAGGACTCTGCTACACTCTGTTACATGGTTCTCCATGGAGCCAGGGAATCACTGCTAAGACACCTCAGGTCAACACTGGGTATGCCAACCACCATCCTCTGGAGGTACAGCCCTCTCTGACTCTTATCTTGATTGAATATGTTGATATTTTGTTCATTGTAGATTTTTTTAATTTTTTACCTTTAAAAATAATATATTAAGATATTAATTGACTACTGAGTGAGATTTCCTCAAGTCTTGTGCTCAAATCAAGTGTCTCCCTTGCCTTCTTTTCCTGAGGCATGTGAGACAGTAATCACAGTCACCATCTATCAAGGAAGCCGCCCACCATGAACCTCTCTCTCTCCTCTCTAGGCTGGGAGAAACATCTGTTCACCCCTATCTGCCTCACCAACCTCCTTAACTGTCTCCCCTACTCTCCTCACCTCATAATTTTCTCCAAGAGTTTAGATTATCTGAGAGCAGGACTAGGAAACTGGAGAGAGTAGAGGAAACTGCTTCAAGCACTTGACTTTCAGGCCTGTCGACAACATTTCACAAGATAAGGACAGTCTTGCGGGACCACGCGGACCTCAGTGAGAGAACTATGTGCCTTCCGAGAACTCTCCATGTTGGGCCGAGAGGCAGCAACCAGCAGCAAGCCTGCCTGCCTCCCTGGTGAGTTTGCGTGACTGTGCAAACTCCAGGAAGAGAAAGAGAGGTGCGTCCCATAGGCCTACCGGCGCACGGCCTATGAATCAAGGACTCCCCCACCACCACCACCGTAAGCATCCTGCTTCCCTAGAGGACCTGCTATGTTCATAGCAACTGAGGTATATAAAGCAACTAAATGCTTGTATTGTTAGTTTTTTTTCAGGCCTCGGGCCCGCAGTCTCAGCAATTCTTGGGTAGATGACATTGTGTAGTGTGGCCAATATGTGGGATTGTTCTCTGTCTTGTCTTCGAGCCCCAATATTGTTCTCATTGTTTTGCTTAATTTTAATTTTTGTTTCCTTTTTTTCTTTCTTTTTTTTTCTTTTCTTTTCTTTATTTCACATCCTGTTTTTATTGGTTTTATTGTGTTTTGTTTTTGGTTTGTTTTTGTTATGCCTGATGGAATCATCAACTATTCTGAAAGTAACAAGATACAATGTAGTAGCTTTTGTTTTCATAGTATCTCTCTTTGAAGTTCTATCCTGATTCTACTGCTTTGTTTTGATTGTTCTGTTATCTTTTGTTGGATTTTACTATTTTTGAAATAAAATTTTAAAAAAAGATAAGGAGAGTCAAAGACCAGCTTTAAAAAGATTTTGGAAAGAAGAAACTGGGAGGAAAGTGGTAGAGAGACACAAACGCAAAATAAATATGAGTAGTCACCATGAAGAGCAACAAGAAAAGGAAATTTACAAAATGTTGTCAAAAGAAAGGTGTAATTTCAAGAGAAAATTAATTGACTTTGGGAGAATGATCTCTTCTAGTAGTGAAAGTAACATTTTTTAAATAAGGGAAATGCAATAGCAATAGGGAATAAAGGAAGATTCTGAAAGAAAGCCAGGCTATTAAAATAGTATCAGATTATTTCCAGGCTTTGGAGCCCCCCAAAATTAATAACTACAGATTCCCTAAAGAAAAATATATATATATTTCACAGGAATGTAACCAGAAGGAATACTATTTGGGAAAAAATTGATGTTGAGTAAGTAGCCAAATAAAATATTTGTGATAAGTTAATGACACAAAATGGAGAAGTTTGAAAAATTATAAGAAAATTAAAGTGAGAAGAAAAAGCAAAGTGAAAATAATGTCTCAGATATTCAAACTGGAGGTTATTAGGGAAAAAACAAACTCTGCCCAAGGATGCGAGAGATTGCTATGAAACTGTAAGTCTGATGGGTTTTGTTTCAGTAAAAGCAGAATACAGGAGACAGCCTGAATGCAAACTCTGAAGAGGAACCAGAGAATCTCTTTTTGAAGAAATTCCATTGTTGGAAACAGGAGACACAATAGGTCTGAATCTCCTGCTGAATTTTAAAGAGATGTGCTAAGGAGCTGGGTGAGAAAACAACAAAGTCACGTGGGAAGCACAGATATGTTTGTGTCTACAATTAAGCAATTCTTAAGATAATACAGGGGGTGGAGGAATAAAAAGAGACAGAAAGCGAGAATGAATAGAGAGAAGTTACAGAAAAACAGAATTAGAAAAACTAGTTTATGGTTTTGACCAGAATTACTTTGGAAACTTGCTAAAAGAGCAGAATTTACTTGATTGGAACTTATATGAAGTATCCTACATCCAAATGGGAGCAGATCTAGAATATAGATAAATGTGCCCTGACCATCTCTTCTCTGTCCATTAGCCAGCACAGCTCCCTGAGCACTGAATAGAAGTGGACATAAAGCCCCGTGGTCCAAACTTTGCTGCTGTCTAGCATCTTCTGTCTTAGTAAAAGCATGTTTTCACGTGACTTTTGGATTGGCCTATATAGCATTCTTTGTCACACAGGCAGCTTTAACAGTACGACAGTACCTTGCAAGCAAGATAAAACAGTTTATGTTAGGGATAATGTAACACTAAACATGAAAACCATAAGATTGTTCAATAGTTCCTTTTCCTTTTAGATTAGTAATAATCACCTGTGGTAGCATGATAAAATAATGCCATAATGTACTTTTAGCTCAACTCTTTGTATAGGGTCTGTGTCAGTCATGGCGAACCCTTTAGAGCTTTTGATGATAACAAACAGTCCACTGGGGCATGTGTGCCATAGGTTCACCACCACTGGTCTATGTTAACAGAAAAATTCAAAATATAAAATCAAAAGTTCTCAATTGTTCTTCCTAGTCTATATTTCTTTCATGTCTATCAGCTAAAAGTAAAGAGATGGACTTATGTAAAACACTGATTTTTAAAAATGTGTCTAACAACTTACTAATGAAATATGATTTTGTATGATTCTCACTTTTTTGTGGGATTTTTCTTACTCTTATTCCCATGGGCTGCACAATAATTTAGAAATATTTTGGTTAATCTGCTGGGAAAGTATGATGGTATGCATATTATTTTATCATAAAATTGCCCGGGTTAACAGATTGAGCTTCTCAGTTATTCTGACATGAACATCTTTAAAAATCTGTCATAAAGTTAAAAAAGGAAGAGAAATACTGCAAAAATATTCTCTATGTTGTGGTCATTCCAATATTGTCTTAAGAGAACTCCCTAGAGTCCAAAACACTCAATATAAATTCTTCAGTCAATTTATTTAATTGGAAAAAAATGAATATAACCTTCTAATGGTGATTTTGCTGAATGAATAATTCCTTTAAGAGAATTAGGCAACGGTTAAATCCTGCCATATTGCCTGCTTTCCAAAGATGGCAACAGATAAATTAAAATAAACTTCACAGGTTATTATCAAGAGATGAAAAACAGTGTGAGTTATAGACACTGAGCATCTAAATCTGTCAACAGATACTCAGGCCTCTGCTTGCTGAGCTCCACAGAAATAATATAATGCATTTTTGCTCAATCTCTGTGGAAACACTGTTGGATCTAGAAACAGAGATCCCAGATTCTGATCTCAACTGGCTTTGCCTTGCTGACTCAGTTACTTCCTGAATAAAATGAAAGCCTTGAACCAATCAGGATGTGGGAGTTACATAAGGTAGAAGCCATGGGAAGCCAGGTATCTCCTATACCCAAAGAAAGAGGGGATCCTCTGGATCTCCAAAATCAATTGTTCCCCTGCCTTGTAGAGGATGCCTCCTGCTTTGCCAGGTCTGCAGGTTTTTTTTTTTTTTTTTCTTTTTTAGCAAAACCAGAAATCTACGTTACATTATCTTTTTCTTACTTTTTAATCTCTTGACAATAAATTAAATTTGTTTCAGAAAAAGAAAAAGACAGTAGAATGTCTGCTTCTGACCAAGATAGAATCACAGGAATCAGACCGATCCTCCCACCATAAACAAAGAAAAAAGAAACATATGAGGCTACTGTTTGCAGAACACTGGACATCAGTTGAGGAGCACAATGACCTGTGAGAAATGGAAAATGAGGTAAGCCCTGAAACTGACCCAGTTTGACAGAGTGCGCAGAAATTCAGTACAGAAAGAACCGTGCTTTCCAACAATGGTGCTAGGGCCAATTTACAATTCGCATAAGAAAAATTAACTTCTAGCAGCACCTCAAACCATGCATGAATATTAACTCAAAATGGATACATAATTCAGTGTAATATTTATGTTATAAAGCATCTAAAATAAACGATGGAGATAACCTTTGTCATATTTTTGTCTGTTGGGTGAACCTCACAACAAATATGCTGAGAAAATGAAACCAGACAAAAAATATAGTGCCTACTATCTGAAACTTGTTCATAGAAAATTCTAAAAATGCAAACTAACATATAATAAAGGAAAGCAAATCAATGATTGCCTGGAGGGGCCCAGGACAAGAAGAGGAAATTACTAAGGGTAAACAAGAAAACATTTGGTAATGCTGAGTATATTAATTATTTTGATTTACAATGATGTTCTCACTGGCACATATCTTTTACCAAATGATAGATTTCACAGGTGCACACCTGCATCCAAACATATCAAGCTGCACAGTGCATATACAGTTTATAGTGTGTCAACGTTACCTCAATAAAGCTGTAAAACACACACACACACACACACACACACACACACACACAGAACAACCAAACAGCAGGCAAAATTTGACACGCAGTCTGCTAGTTTTCAATTTCTGTATTCAATGGCAACTGGAGTCACTTGCTTTGAAATTTCTCCACATCTATAGCTAACATATGATTTGCATAGATAGCAAATGAAACTACAGCAAAGCATTCTAGAAAACATTTGCAAATGAAAACCAGATCTATTGAATGTGTGTATTAGCATATATAATTACTGCATATTTATAATGCTTATGTCACCATTTGTGAACTAGATTGTTCATTTTCAACACAGCCTCGTTTCCTTGCCATTTGGCAAAGCGCAAAATTTCCTCAGGGCTCAAGGGGAAGGAGAAGAGGTGCAAATCTACTTCGTACTATGTTCCAGGACAATTAAATCATGATGCCACAAGAAGTATTGTAGAAGATATTGTAAGAATATCTCCATTTAGTGCGGATTCTGAGACACAGGGATGCTGTATAGCTTATCTAGGCAGTCAATGGTTTGGAGGCTTTGTTCAAACTGTTTCCAGTGTTGCAAACAAATACTGACACATATCTGTATCTACATATAAACACTCACAAAATACTAATAGGAGTCACATTATGGGTCACCAACAAGTATACTCACAAACCTGTATGTGCATATATATAATCTCTACATGAATATATATATATATATATATATATATATATATATATTACAGACCACTAATTTGCATGGTTTTCTATTTTTCTTATA
The DNA here is from genome assembly GCA_004363535.1 of Dasyprocta punctata. Classification (NCBI taxonomy): domain Eukaryota; kingdom Metazoa; phylum Chordata; class Mammalia; order Rodentia; family Dasyproctidae; genus Dasyprocta; species Dasyprocta punctata. The sequence goes on along the minus strand of RJWM01007186.1, from coordinate 54,590 downwards.
TAAATTCATGGAAGTGTTGGTGTATCACTGCTCATAAGCATTTTTCCAGGCTTAAATGAAACTGCTCAAAGAACTTAGAAACAGAAATGAATAGCTGTCTGGTGACCAAGTTGTCACTACGCTCCCCACCAGTATCAGTTTTCATTTGCTATCTGATAAGCCTTAAAGTGATGGAGTTGATATAACCCAGTTCTGCAGGTAAAAAGACAGACATACCTCATGGCAGACTGTTACATAAAAAGGGTTCTGAGGAATGTCATTTGTCCTTTGTCAAAACAGTACAATAAAGAGATCTACTGTTGACGGCTCGCCCCCATGTTGGTCAGTTTAATGTAGGTGGAGCCCCATAAAACTCTATTCTGGAATGTTGTCCATTTGTGCAAAGGGGCACCACTTGCAAGCTGTGCACTTTCTCTTCTGTAAATGGTGGTTTCTAGAAAAAGAAAATACTGGTAGCATTAAGAACAATTAAACATAGCACAATTTTCCTAGCATAAATTGCAGGTAGACTGGGTGTCTTCTATACCTTGTTCATGAATGTTCAGACAAGTTACTAAAAAGAAAGATAAATAAAACTTTTCCATCATTGTTCAGAGTCCCCTCCTCTGTTTTGTGTAACACTGATGAGCAAGTGTTTTTATTTTGTTTCTGAAAAATTCATTTGGTACCCCACCACGGAAAATTTTTGAGCAGCACCTTTAGAACAGATAATTAGAGAAAAGGCCATTTTCATGGTTAAGACATATTAAAGAAAACTGATCCAAGACAAGTTTGAAAACCTCTCTAATTGAACACGCTTCTACAACTGTATCATTAGGTAGATTTTATTCCTCAGTTCTCAAGGGAGGAAATATATATATACTTATATATATTACATTTACATGAAATGTTTATATATTACATTTACATGAAAATGCCTGACTATTAAATGTACATTAAAAAATTATTAATCCAAGAAAGGCTCTAAGTAGAGGATTCCCTAACAAAATAAAGAACTCTGACTTCAGTAAACATTCCTGTTGATAAGACGGTGGTGGAAATTTAATGAACATTCTAGTAAAGAAAATACAATTTGCTTTCTGAAATAGTAAAATAGCTAATATTGATGTACCAGTTACCATGTACTAGGTGTTGCTAGACACATTCTTTGTATATTACCTTAGTCAGTCCTCAAGACAACACTACGAGGTAGGTACTGTGATTAGCCCTATTTTATAGATGAGAAACCAAAGGTGGACAGCAGGAAAACTTACCCATCGCACAGCTAATAAATGGCAGAGATCTGATTTGTCTGTTTCCAGAATGAAAGTCCTTAACCGCCACACTTTCAATGTTCGAAGCTATGAAGCATGAGATTACTAGATGGGTCTCCTACCACCCATTAACTGACCACGTTTAAAAGTAATCTGTTCGTATGTGCACAGTCCATGCTCCTCCAGCCTGCTCACTACTCTGCTGACTTGTCTTACCACCCAGCTGTACCCATTTACCTGGAGCAAATTATCTTTAAAAATGAAAGCAGTTAATTATTATTGACCAGTTAATATTAAAGGGTTAACCAGGCTCTAAAAGCAAATTCCAATGGGAAGGGGATACTTGAGAAAAAATAGGTGGCAGGAGGCAGCAGGTCCAGACATGAGAGAAAAGAATTGGAAAGAGAATGGAAAGAGTAATTTTAACCAGATAGGGGATTTCTGTGGACTGATTCCTAGAGGTTTAGAACATATCCAGTCACTCATCTAAGGGTGGCAGTTTAGTTCTCCTCAGTACTGATCTATCAAGGACCTCACTGAGAACACTGAATAAAGGAGACAACGGGCACAGCAGATGCAGGATGCTTCTCCATTAAAGCTTGAACAAGCTTAGCACAGTGCCACCCCTCCTAAAACCTTGAATCAGGAAGAGGGTTCTTCAGCAGAGCAGTCTGAATCCCACAGCTAAAAGTCTGGGAGAATAAAAATACTGCTTCTCAGTAAGTTTTGTTATCTGGAAGATAACTTACCAATTTGTCTCTGTCGGTACTGTTCTCTAACAATGTTACCTGAGAGACAAAGTTACTCCCAGAAGAAGAGGTCTCGAAAAGTTGTTAAATTCTTTCCTTACCAGATCTTTCTCCTGCTCTTCCTGCATTCAAAAGACCCAGGAATGAATACGATCTTCATTTTCATATCCTCTCTTATCCTATCCTAGCACCCAACATTGATTTAAAAAAAAAAAAAAAGTCATGCCCAATGGCTTGATTGGTTTTCAAAGCACAAAGCCATCTTAATTGTCTACAAATATCATATATTAAAGCATAAGGAATAGTGAAGAAACTGATTATAGACAGGTATCTGGGTAGAATATGCATATACAGTACTGTCTTTTACAATCACACTTGTCAATACCCACTCATGTAAGACTAGATAAATAAGTATACAGTAATATCTCGGTTGTCAAATGGCTCCAAGCTTGAATTTTCCACTACTCACACATCAAAGTTAGAAAAAAACTTTTCTCAGTATTGGTAACTTCGCTCAATAGTCAAACTGAAAATCCAACTTGACAAAAACCTGTATGGGGCCAAGAGTGAGTCACACGTCTCATCTGGCCAAGGATGCAAAGGGTGACACCTCATTCCAAGTGCTGCCCTCACCAACAACATGCAGCACGGTGCTTGTGTTAGTGTGTTAAGCCATTTGTCACTGTGCTTTAACTTTTACCCTTTATTTGCACAAAATTTCATAACCGTGGCTCCAAAGAAAATTAAGGGTACCAACACTAATGGTAAGAGGAATACTGTGAGACCTACACTAGTGTTAAAGAAAAAAATCATTGCAAAGTTTGTTAAAGTTTTGACAAAATGAATTTATAGGTATAATTTTGGAGCCTCAGAAGTAATTATTTGGTTTTCTATTCTTTATTATGAGAAAAATATGTGTAGTCCTCAAATTTTTCGATGTTAGAACCAAGAATTTGGAATGAATTGAGTTCAACAACTGAGGTATCTCTACACTCTCAGTATCAAATGTGTGGGTTGTGCTTAATTCAGTGTCAGCTATTCTTTCACCAATTGACAATGGTGAGTTACATAATGAGGTAATGTTTTCTATAGTGAGGATTGAATCCAATGCCTTTGCACTGAGCTACAGTCTCAGCCCTTATCTAGTTATTAATTTGTTTTTCATTTATTTATTTTTATTAAGACAAGTTCTCACTATCTCACCATATTTTCCAGGTTAGAGTCAAACTTGTAATCCTTCTGCCTCAGCCTCACAGAGTGCTAGAATCAGGCATGTGCCACTATGACTGGTTAATATGCAAAAGTTTTTATAGGTTTCATGACTTTATACTTACAGAGGCAGTTTCATCATTTGTAACGTGACAATGTTTATCTAATTTTTATAAGTAGGTTAAGAACTGTCAGAAGCTGAATTTTAAAACAAAAAATATTGAATAGTCTTCCTTTTTGGTCCTAGGTTATTTTAATTAAAAACAATATTTAGATTGCAAAGTGAGCCACTGGAACCTTTTGTTCTTGAAACTACTAATCTTTATGAATTTCCCAGTGCTTTAAAAACCAAAACACACAAAAAAGGCAAGACTAAAAATATCTATAGGCTTGTTTCAAATTTGTGTTCTTATTAAAATAACTTCACTGACCACATTCAAAAAGCAGAAGATAAAATTTGATTTTATGAGGAAGTTTTTAATGATAAAAGCTCTCAACACCTCCTTGTGAGATCTCTGGCCCAGTTTTCCTCCATGTTGAAGCTGACTTTCCTCTCTACTTCTCATTCTTCCATCCAGCCTGCTCTTGCTCCGTGTGCTTCATGCAGCCACCACCCCGAGGCACCCTGCCCACCCTCTAGGTGTCCACACGTACCTCTTTCATCAGCGTGTGGTTGTTAGGGGTCATTTACCCTCTAGCGTGTGTGATCCTTGACTCTTGCCTTTCATGTCTGAGTGGAAAGGTGGGGAATGGCAGATTAAGCCAGCCTCCAAAGATAACAGAATCTAGTCTGACTTTTATGACTTTCTGGGGTGAACAGATCCAAGGTACAGCAGACGTCGATGTGAAATGTTCCTAATGAAAAGAGCAGTTGTTAGAGCATTTATTATGTTGATGTTGGCAGGCCCCAGACACACTTGCCATCCAAGAAGGTGATAGCAAAGGACTCTCTGGACAGAGGTCATCTCCTCTCTTTCCTTCAGCATCTGGACCATCATCTGTCTAAGCTGCCCTAGAAGTGCAGGCTGCTCATGACTACAGACAGAATAAAGCAGGGTCAAATGGGTTCAGCACCTGCCAAGAGGCAGGTGAGCTGAAGGGAGGCCCAGCTGGCCCCTAGCCAACCCTAAATGTCTCTTCTCTACGACTCCCAAAGACACACAGGCTACTTTGGTTGCTATGTAAACAAAAATTTCAGAAAAGTACACTTAGGAATAAAAACATGCATATCTGAAATCCTCTAACAGGGCTGCTTGTATTTCTTTATAACCAGGCAAATGCTGACTAATTGCACAATATTCAATTCTTCCTTGGTGCTACTTTTCAGGCCTTAGCCTGCCTGACCCAACAGCTGTTTAACTTGGCTCCAGGCATTTATGACTTTATTTCGAACAAATCTTGAACATTTTCATTTGATTTTTCCCAACTTGACTATGCAACTCAAAATTTGTTTTAAATTTTACGGTCTTTTTTTTTTTTTAAACACCCCCACACAAACTTTTTTTTCCCCTTCTGCTTCTTACAGCTGTAGCTTTGGAATCTGAGTTGGTTTTTTTTAGGTGGCAACAGATTTTGTGATGCAAAAGAAAGGAAGTTTGTGAAAGGGAAGGGAAAAAGACAAAGCAGAAAAGAAGAAGGTCATTTTACTACCTCTTCAGATCCCCTCAGAACAAGCTAAAACCTAATGCTATATAAATATTGAAGTACACAGTAGAGTTAAGTGTTCAATAAACATTTACTGTGAATGGAGGCATTAGAGAAGGCTTAGGCCCCGCCTGAATTCCCATGAAATTTGTAAATATTTCTTTCATTTGTTCTCCATTTACAATTAGTTGCGGTCAAGCTGATCAAAGCCAGAAGAGGCCTGTTGCCTGTGAACCCGCATCCTTCACAATGACATCCACAAAGCAGAATGAAATATGGAATATCGGGTTTCCACGGATGTATGAACTTGTAAAAAATCTGAAAGAATAGGAGGTTTTTCACACTGAGTAATGTGAAACATTTGGTGCAGATTGTAGGCCTCTAAAGAGGGAAAGGGAAAGCCAAAATCCATCAGGCTGTAAAACAGACACAAGCCCAAGCAAACACCAGGGTCTTCCCTGGGCATCCAGCAGTGTAAGTGTTGCGGACTTTCTGTTTTCCAGAGGTCCTGGCAGAGAAGCCCCTTCTGCAGGGCAGAGAGGAGCATGCCAGGTTCTACCCAGTATGACGGCTTCCCAGTGGCCCCAGCTCAGATCCATTCCTCCTCCCTCTGCTTCACGGGGCTTTTTGGATTGTTAAATTACTGCTCCTGGGCTCCAACCAAGCACACACACCCCTTTCAACTAAAGCATTTACAAACCATCTCTAACCAGACAGGTGTTAACGTTAATTGGGCCAGTCCAGTCCTGCACCACATAGCAACCTCTCAGTCAAGAAGACTCTATTCACTAAGGTGGTCCCATGAGATTATATCACCCAGTGACACTGTAGCTGTCTTAGTTTGTGAAAGTACACTCTGATATGTGCACAATGACACGGCCTGAAGCCATACTTCTCAGAGTTAATGCCTGCTATCAAGCAACACATAACCCATACTTGGGTAAAATCTTTCCATATTTTAAATACTAAGTAAATAACCCCAAAGGAATTCAGAAGAACACAGTAACACGAAGCCTCAAAAGCTAGGTAGAACTGGTTTCCTGGCTTTCTCTTCTTTCCCTGTCAGCCAGGGCTGGGTTCTCCTTTTGTGACTAATACAAGGTAGTTTAATTGCTTCCTATGCCTTTCCCAGCTGTCAGGTCACAATGGGGTCTGAGGTGGGGACCCGGGGCTTAAGTGTTTTACATTCTTTCACTTTCAGAAATGCAGTTATGAGGCAATGTCTCTTCCCTTATTAAAAAACAAAGCAACTCCCACCACTGCTGACATACTGAAGGACTGCACAGTAGTTCACAAAATGTTCCAAAGGAAATGCAGAGGGTTATTCACCAAACATATTCATCCAGTAGTAGAAAGCAGATCAAGCACTTGCATGGCTCTTTGAGAAACACAGATCATCTTCCCTACCTTTCACTACTCAGCCTTCCCTCACCCTAGGAGGTTGCAATTCAACCCTGCCTGCTGCCCAGGTTTTTGAAATAGACATACTTTGTTCAAGTACATCATGGCACCAAAACACCAGGGAAAGAGAAATGCCAAAACTCACTGTATTTTACCAAGAAGAGGAAAAGTTTGTTGGGAGAATGAAAGATTAGAGGGGAATAGGCAGGGATAAAGAAAGCATATGGATAACCAATTTTCTTTTAAAAGAGCCTTCTCCACCTGCTCACACATGCCAGCTCTTCACCTTCACTGACTCTCTAAATGGTTACAGGTACAGTCAGTAGCCTTGCAAACAGCAGATGGCTTTAGGAGGGTATGAAGTGTCACCTTTAAGTTTTGAAAGCCATACCAAGCTCTCCCTTCAGAGGAAATTTCCCAAAGCTCTTGGGAGGAGCTGTTTTGGACTCCAGCAACTGAACTGAAATCTACTGTCCTGGGCTTGGGAAAATAAAACACTGAGCAATGCAGGAGGCTGAAAGCGTGCTGCTCATGGGACACAAATAGAGTGTAAACCATGACTTGACCACAGTGGAGGACTTCAGCTTAAAAAAACAGAACCATCTAAAACTTTTCAGAATTTATCAGACAGGGCAGGAAGAGAACAACTTTAAATAGTCTTATAGTCTCCAAAGAGTTCGTGATACAAATAATTGTCCCAAGATCAGATTTCAGCAATTTGGTTACAAATGATTTGAAATGGCATGAGTTAGATGTGTTTTCTTTTTTTTTTTTTTTTTTTTTTTTTTTTTTTTTTTTTTTTTTCTTTTTTTTCTTTTTGCGGCACTGGGGATTGAACTCACAACCTCGCGCTTGCCAGGGCAGGCGCTTAAGCCGCTGAGCTAAACTCCCCAGCCCTGGTTTTTTGAGGCAGGGTCGCACTATGTAGCTCAGGCTGGCCTTGCGCTCGCGTTGTAGCCCAAGCGGGCCTCGAACTCACAACGCTCCACCTACCTCAGCCTCCCGAGTGCTGGGATTAAAGGCGTGCGCCACCACGCCCGGCAGTTAGATGTGTTTTCTAATGAACATGAGGTGACAGTTTTAAAGAAGAGTATGATCCAAGGGAAACAGCAATGGGGGATACATCCACAAACAAATTTAGCTTGACAAATTTAGCTGCTCAGATGCACTTCTTTGCAAGGATGTGGGTGATGAGAGATTCACAGGGCAATGTCATCCAACCACTCATAGAGGAAAGAAGTTGCTGTGGTATTTTTGAATGCACTCCCATTATTCATTCCAAAAAAAAAACAAATATTAGAATACCCGAGCAGCCACCTACACTTCACTGACTGCAACCCAGTCTTCTCCTTTAGCGCTAACTGCCATAGTGAATGGTGGCAATTTACACTGTTTATCACTTGTGCAAGCGCCCTTAAAAAAAATAGCTATCTTAATTGTCTATGTTTGCACTTTGCAATTGTGGAATTACAGCTTTATTCTTTCTAGTGACTTGCCTTTTCTATATAATATTGCTATATTTGTTATAGTGGCCCTTGTTGATACATATAAGTAGTCTTTCATATTTGTAGGTATAAAGTATTCTACTGCATTTAATACTTTTCTATCAATGAATAATTTATACATTTATATATTGTTTATGTATGCAACTTATATAAATACATTATATATTTTTCTCATAATAAAAAAACACCATTACAAATAACCCTGTCTCCTAGGACACACATACAAGATTATCTCTAATGTTCGTGGATTTCATAGGTCAGCCATGCTTGTGGTTCAGCATTGCCAAATTCATTTTCAAAATGATTATACCAGTTTCTATACCCTAAAACAGTGCCTGAGAATTACTATATCTCCAGATCTTAGTTAACACATAGTATTGTCAAACAACTGAGTATAAAGTGACAGAAATTATAGTAAGTTCCCAACTCACAGACTTTTGAGTTGTGAACTCACAGATACAAACACACATCACATTAGGAATATTCATAGATGCAAATGAATCACCGAAGTAACTCATGTGTCTGCTGGGCATTGTCACAGTTCTGCTGCTGTGTGCTTAGTGCACAGTGCGTAGTGTACAGTAGTGCAGGGCTCAGTCAGAGTCCAGGATGTCTGGAATTGAGAGGAAAAGCAGCGGTGATGTGGAGGGGACTACCAGGAAGAGCAAAGCAATAACCATGGAAAGAAAAGTGAAAATAATTGAAAGACTAGACTGGGGTGACAAGACAGTAGACTCATTTTGTGGGAAGTACAAATGAATCTGACTTTTAAACGTTCTCCTGGGACAGAACTCATTCATATGTCAGAGACATAGTAATTTACATTTCTCTGACTAATAATCAAATTGATTATTGATTAATTTGTCATGTGAAATTGATTCTGTAAAATTGTTCTTTAATTCATTTGCCCATTCTATTAGGTTGTTTCTCTTTCTACTAGCAGGAATTTGTCTACTGTGGTTAATATTTTTACTCAATTTATGGTGTCTCTTAATGAATAGAGTTTTTCAGAGGTGTTTTGTTTTGTTTTGAGACAGAGTCTTTCTATGTAGCCTAGTCTGACCTTGAACTCACAGTGATCCTCCTGTAACAGCCTTCCTAGTGCTGAGGTTACAGGCATGCGCCACTGCATCCAGTTGAATAGAATTTATTAATGTATTATTTTTAATGACTAGAAATTCTAATTGCACCCTAGGCAGTATTTCCCTTTGTGAATTATGTTTTTGTGTATTTGACCCTTCTCTACCCTAATGCCATAATGACCCTCTCTTATATTAATTTCAAAACATATTATAGTCTTACCTTTCACGTTAGCATCTTTAATGCATCTGAAATTTTTTTAATATAATGTGAAGTAATAATCATCTTTTATTTACTTTTCAAATATAGTCCATTTTTTCTGTACCATTTACTGAAAATACATGATTTTTCTTTCTTTCTGTCAGATAATCATAATAAATTCCATATATTTGCTGTTCCATTTCTGAATATTTCTATTCTATCCAAGTTATCTACTTTCTGTCCCTAAGGCAATAAACTACCCATTTGGCAGGGCAAATCAGAGGAAAAGAGACAGCTACCACAGTGAAAGGAGCAGTAACAAGACCTCTAGACGATCTAAAAGAAACATTAGAAGCAAAGAAAGGAAAAATAATGTGCCCGAAGGAAGATATGGTTTTCTTCTTATTTTTCCTGTTTAGAGATTATAGTACTTCTTAAAACTGCAGTATAGGATCTTTCAAGCATTTTGGAATTCTCAGCCATTACTTCTCCTTTCTAATGCCACTCTGAATACTTTTGCTACATTCTCTGACTTCCATTGGTCAGTTTTACTTTGTCTCTAGTGTTTCTGTACTCTTTTTCTAATTGTCCATCCTTTTCCATTTCATGCTTATGCATAAATATGTTATTCTGATATATGTTCTACTTTGCTCATTTTCACATTTTCTGTGTCTAGTCTGATTTTCAATCTATGTGATGAGTTCTTAATTTTAATATTACATTTGTCCATTTTAAAATTTACAGTATTTGACTTTTTTCATTTCCCATTCTTTGTCAACAATCTCCATATTTTATTTTAACTCATTAAGTGTAGTAATGTCAATTACTTTAAAGTCTATGTATACTAACCAGATCTCCTTGCTTGCATGTATTCATTTTTTTGTGAATTCCTGATTGGAGTTGATAGAATGTTCCACATGTCACAGACAAAATATTACAGACAGTAAAACAATATGCTCCTCTGCATAATGTTCTTACCTTCTAGAGAGGATTTCATTTTCTAGCTTTGCAAGCAGAAAGAGAAAAGGATATCACCATAACCCAATCAGGAGCAAGCAGGTTTAAACGCTCGTTGTGTGAGGACTTACCTTTAGGTTGATTTTTACTCGTGGTGTACAGTCTTTTGGGGCCCTAACTGAAAGTTGGGGCATTGCCCTCTCAATGAGTCTCTCCACTCCAGCCCTGTGAGACTACTGAAAGCTACAGTCAACTTCTATATCTCTCAGTCATTGGTTTGGATTACAGAATCTGTAGCTGACCTCAAGATGAAAAACAATCCTCAAATACTGAGATCACTTCTCTTGTGGCTTTCCTCTTATTCCAGATCTTGGCCCTTAAAGTTCTCACCACCCACATAGCACACTAAACCTTCAAACAATTTTCCCAGCTCTTCTGAGAGGGTTGGTTGGAAATATACTAGTCAGCCCTTACTAGAAGTAAAATTCTGATGCTTTAGATATTTTAATCCCAAAAAAATTAATGTTATTTTTTAAAAACTAATTTTCAATTGTATTTGGTATATAAAGACACAATGGATTTTATTAAATTGATTTTTATCAGAAATAGCACTAAACTCTCTTAACAGTTCTAGTTACTTATTTCTTGATTCATTACAATTTTCTAACACATCCTAGTTTTTCCTATCATCAGTGAACAATCATTTTCCATTTTCCTTTCTTATGCTTAAAGATGTTTAAACTCTTTTACTTTCCTTTCATGTTGGTTGGGAATTCCAATAAAACTGAAGAGAAAAAGTAAGAGACAACCTTCTGCTAGTCATAATTTTTGACAATTTTTTCAGGTAGAGGCATCCTATTCTTTGATTTCAAGATATATTGTAAAGCTACTATAATCAAAACAGCCTGGTACTAGCATAAATTAAGACACATAGACGAATGAAGTAAGTCAGTTGATCTTTGACAAAGATGTCAGCTATATGCAATGAGAAGTGTACGATCTCTTCAACACATGGTAATGGGAAAACAGAGTATCCACATGCAGATGAATAAAGTTTGATCTGTATCTCATGTCATAAAAAGCAATTCCTAATATATAAAGACTTAATATAAGACCTGAAAATATTAAACTACTAGAACAAAATAAAGGGAAAATCTCTATGAGGTGGATCTGGACAGTGTTTTTGGATATAATCCCAAAAGCAAAAGCAAAAATAGGCAAATGAAATTACATCAAACTGAAAAGCTTTTGCATGGCAAAGGACGCAAGTACTGAAATAAAGACACAAGTTACAGAATGGGAGAAAATATTTGCAAACAATATATCTGAGAAGGAGTATGGTTTAAAATGCATACTATATACACTTATAGAACTCAAGCTACTGATGGTAAGCAAGCAAATAATCTAATCTTTTTAAAAACTGGCAAAGAATATGAGTAGACATTTCTCAAAAGGAGACATACAAATGGTTAGGTTTATGAAATATAATCAACATCACTAATTATCAAGGAAATATGAATTAAAGCCACAATGAGCCAGCACCTTACCCTTGTTAGAATGGTTGTTTATCAAAAAGACAAAAGATAACAAAGGTTGGTAAAGATGTGATGAAAACGTTTTTATACTGTTGGTAGGCAGTAATATAGCCATTGTGAAAAACAAACTGGAAGTTCCTCAAAACTGAAAAATAGAACTACCATATGATCTAGAAACTCCATTAGTGCATATTTTCAAAGGAATAATGGTCAGTGTGTTGAAGAGAGATCTGCACTTCCATGTTTATTGAGGCATTATTCACAATATTTAAGACATAATGACCATCAGTGGATGATTGGATAAAGAAAATATTATAGATATATACAATAAACCCAGCAGCTAACAGGATTGTCGGCCACCCCTCCTCTGCACCCAGATGACTTCACCAGCTGAGGAGTGTCTCAGCTACCCATTCCCTTCACTCTGACCACCACAGCAGCCCACAGGACTATTGGTCACCCTTCCCCCACACTTGGACAACCTCAGCATTCTTCGGGAGCCTCAGCAACCCCTCCCCTCACTCAAAGGACCTTGGTGAGCTGAGAATGTGGTAAATGCCCACCCAAGCAAAGGACTTCGGTGGGATGGAAGGAGCCTCAGCAAACACTCCCCGCACCCAAAAGACCATGGCAAGCTGGTGAGAACATGGGTAAGTCCTCCCTCTGTACAAAGAACCCCAGGTGGGCTGATGAGAGTCCTGGCAAGGCTTCCTCCCACCTAAAGAAACCAGTCTGGTCCTGTGAGATTCCCAGTAACACACTAAGGTCCCAGTGGACGCACACTGTAGACAGGTGGATCTGATGGCCTGGAACAGCCTGAAACCACAGTAAAAATAGGAGATAAGGGTTGGTTCACATCAATACTCCTAGGCTAGTCAGCCTAGGAAAAATATAGGACTAACACAACTGTCCCACAGGAGGAAGTCAGCTGACTGGCCCCTCCCATACACTGTAGGACCCAGCAACTGGGTGAACATCAGACACACAGTAGGATGCTAATACACAAATGATGGACAGCAGAGACTAGCAGGATTGAAAAGACCAAAATATTAACCCAAGAGGTGAAAATGACAAAATAGAAAAGCAAAATACAATCTCAAACACACAACACATCTGGAACAAGTACAGGACACACTGGAATAAAGGTCACTGGAAGTCACACACCTGATATTTCTGAAAAGATAGCAAGTGAAATAAAGAAACAAATCCATGAGGTTACATAGGAAATCAGATAAGAAATAATCTCTCAGGTAAAAAAGAAATGACAACCATAACAAAGGAGTTGCTCAGCAAAGTGAGAAAAGACAGATTAAAAAAGTACAGGAGCACGTGAAAATGATGGAAACCTTGAATGAACAATATAGGAAAAAAATAGAATGCATGAAACAAATTCAAAGAAATATCCAGGAAGTTAAAAATTCCATTGAAAAATTCCACGGAAAATCCGTTTGAACAAAATTGAAGATAGACTTTCTGATCTTGAAGATAGGATCCCAGCTAGAGATCATGAAAGGAAAGAACTCTTAAAAATAATAAGGGACCATGAAATAACAATTCAATAGCTCCAAGATGATGCAAATAAAAACAATGTAAGACTGATAGGTCTAAATGAAAATGCAGGAGTCAACACAAACGACATAACAAAAACTATTTACAGAAGAAAATTTTCCAAGCATATGAAAAGAATCTTAAATATAGATAAGTGAGGCAGGTAGAGCTCCAAACAGCCATAACCAAAATAAATCTACACCTAGATACATAATAAAAAACACCCCAGAAATTCAGCATAAAAACAGAATACTAAAAGTTCTTAGAAAAAAGAAACAGCTCACCTACCAAGGAAAGCCCATCAGAATCAAGGATGACTTCTCAGCGCAAACCTCAAGTCAAGATAAGTTTGGAACAAAGTATTTCAAGTGCTGAAAGAAAACAACATTCAACCCAGACTGATGAACCCTGCAAAACTTTCTTTCAAAATTAATGGAGAATTAAGATACTTCCATGACAAAGAAAAGCTGAAGACATTTATGTCCACCAAGCCAACCCTAGAAAGAGTACTGAAAGACATACTAGATAGAGATAAAAATGACTACAATTCATGGAACCAAAACAAAAAGAAATCACCAGGCAGGGCAAGCAATTAAACAAAGGGGGAAAGCAGGGAAACAACAGGAAAATAACATGATGAAGTTAAGTCAATAAATATCAGTTGTAACAGTCAATGTAAATGGCCTCAATTAACCAATTAAAAGAAATAGATTTACGGAATGGATCAAGAAACAAGATCTGACAATATGCTGTGTACCAGAAACATATCTAACTCAAAAACAAACTCATAGACTGAAAGGCAAAGGATAGAAAACAAAATTCCATGGGACAGGAACCTAGAAAAAAATCAGAGGTAGCTATAATGTTTGTAGACAATATGAACTTCAAACCAAAAATGATCAAAAGAGATAAAGAAAGTCACTACATACTTGTTCAGGAAAAAATTTAAGAGGAAGAGATAACACTCATAAATATATATGCACCAAATATGAAGGCACCCAGCTACATAAGACAAATGATAATAGACATGAAAAACCAAAATGCAATAACACAGTTGTCATGGGGGACCTTAATACCCATTGTCACAAAGAGACAGATCAACTAGACAAAAAGTTGCAAAGAAATAACAGAGCTGAATCAAACCTGTGAACAAATGGATTTACTTGATGCTTACAGAGTGTTCCTTGCAACAACATCAGAATACACATTCTTTTCAGTTACACATGGGACATTCTCTAAAATAGACCACATATTAGCCCATAGAACATACTTAAGTAAATGCCAAGGGATTGAAATTATTCCATGCATATATATTATCTGGCCATAATGCAATGAGATTGGAAATTGATGGCAAAAGAAACCATAAAAAGTTCATAAACACATGGAAATTAAATTACAACTTGCCAAATGACCAATGGGTCACAGATGAAATCAAAGAAGAAATTAATATCTATGATTCAATGAAAATGTAAATATGATACACCAGAACCTGTGGGACACAATGAAAGCAGTCCTAAGAGGGAAATATATAGCAATGAATTCTCACATCAGGAAGCAGAACAAGCACAAATAAGCAACCTAATGTTATGCCTCAACCTCCTAGTAAAGAAAGAGCAAGTCAAGGTCAAAGCTCATAGAAGGGAGGAAATTATGAAGTTCGGAGCAGAAATTAATGCAATTGAGACTAAGAAAACAATACAAAGAATTAATGAGTCAAAGAGTTGGTTCTTTGAAAGAAGAAACAAGATTGATAAACCTCTGGCCAACCTTATGAAAAAAAGGAAAGAAAAACTCAAATTGATGTAATAAGGAATGAAAAGGGTAATATTACTACAGATCCTGTGGAAACTCAGAATATCATCAACACCTACTTTGAAAATCTTTACTCACATAGGCTGTAAAACACAAAGTAAATGGACAGATTCTAAGAAACATATGAATCAATAAGATATAAAAATTATGAATAAGTCAATATCAGTTACTGAAATTGAAAACATAATTAAAAATTTGCCAACAAAGAAAAGCCCAGGTCCTGATGGATTAATGGCTGAATTCTACAAGAAATTTAGAGAACATTTAATGCCAATACTCCTCAAATTCTTTAATGAAAGGGAAGCAGTTCTCCCTAACTCATTCCTGGAAGCAAGTATTATTCTGATACCAAAACCAGAGAACTCTAACCAAAAAGGAGAACTATAGGCCAAACTCCCTAATGAACATTGAAGCAAATATTCTCAGTAAAATACTACCAAACAGAATGCAGCAAATCATCAAGAAGATTATACACAAAGACCAAGTGGGATTCATACTAGGAATGTAGGAATAGTTCAACATATGCAAATCAATAAATGTAATATACCACATCAACAGAGCCAAAGACAAAAATCACATGATCATCTCAATAGATACAGAAAAAGTTTTGATAAAGTCCAACACTCATTCATGATGAAAACCCTACAGAAAATCAGAATACATGATCTCTACTTCAATTTGATAAAAGCCATCTATGACAAACCAACAGCCAACATCATACTAAATGAAAACTGAAAACTTTCACTCTAAAATCAGGAACAAGACAAGGATGGTCACTATCACGACTCCTATTCAGTGTAGCTCTGGAAATGTTATCCAAAGCAATTAGACAAGAAAGAGACATAAAAAAAAAAACAAGGACAGGAAAGAAAGGAGGTAAATTATCATTATTTGCAGATACTCTACATAGAAGACCCCAAAAACTCCATCAAAAAACTACCAGAGTTAATAAGCAAATTTAGGAGCATAACTGGATACAAAGTCAACACTCAAATATCAATAGAATTCCTGTACACAAACAACAAACTCACTGAGACAGAAGTTATGAAAACAATACCTTTCATAGTAGTATCCAAAAAATGAAATACTTTGGAATCAACCTAACAAAGGATGTAAAAGATCTATGCATTGAAAATTGTTATACTCTTAAAAAAAGAAGAAGATATCAAAAATGGAAAGATATCCCTTGCTCCTGGATAGTAAGAACCAACATACTGAAAATGACCATACTCTCAAAACTGTCATACACATTTAATGCCATCTCAATCAAACTACCATTAACATACCTTACAGATCTAGAGAAAATATTCCTAAAATTCATTTGGAAATATAAGAGACCTAGAATAGCAAAGGCAATCCTGGGCAACCTCAAGACAAAGCAGGAGGCATGACAATCCCTGACTTAAAATTATACTACAAAGCTACTATGATAAAACCAGCATGATAATGGCAAAAAAAAAAAAAAACAGACCAGAAGATAAGTACAACAGCTCAGAAGATTCAGACACAACTGCAAAGACACTCAGTGACCTTATCTTGACAAAGAGGCCAAACATGTTCACTGGAAGAAAGATAGCTTCTTTAATAAATGGTGCTAGAAAAATTGGCTTTCCACGTGCCAAAGATAAAACGAGATCCATGTTTATCACTATGCACTAAACTAAAGTCGAAATGGATCAAAGTTCTAAATATTAAAATAGAAACACTAAATCCACTGGAAGACAAGGTAGGTAGAAAACTTGATATAGGGTAGGCAAAGAGTTCATGAACAAAACATAAACCACATGGGAAATATTTCAAAGAATCAGCAACTGGGATCTCATCTTATTAAAATATCTTTGCACTTCAAAAGAAATCACTAAGAGAGTGAAAAGAAAACCAACAGAATAGGAAAAACTTTTAACCAACAGTCCCTCAGACAAAGTACTTATATCTAGAACACAAAGAATTGAAAAATATGAGACCTCTCAAATTCAAAGATCCAATCCAAAAACGGGCATCTGAGATGAACACACACTTCTCAGATGAAGAAATACAAATGACAAGTATATGAAGAAATGTTCAACTTCACTGGTCATTTGAGAAATGTAAATTAAAACAACATTGAGATTCCATCTCACTCCAGAAAGAATGGTTGTCATCAAGAAAACAACCAATAACAAATGTTGGTAGGGCTCTGTGGAAAAAGAAACTCTACTCCACTGTTGGTGAGAGTGTAGACTGGTACAACCACTGTGGAGATCAGTGTGAAAATTTCTCAAAAAACTAGAATTGGAGATCCCATTCAATCCAGCTATTCCCCTTCTGGGAATTTTGCCAAAAGAATTGAAAACATCATGCCACAGCAATATGTGTGCACCCATGTTTATAGCAGCACAAACAACTGTGATAGGGGAAAGCAGAGAAGGAAGAAGGGGCAATATTAAATTATAGGGGTATACATATGTGTGTGTGTGTGTTTGTGTGTGTGTGTGTGTGTGTATGATAGATAACAATACTACTAATCTCTGTAAGTTCATCAAAAAGATAGTTTGTGCTTTCATTGTTTGATCATTTTTTTCATGCCTAAATCTTGTAACCTGAACAACTACTTCTAAGATAATGATATGCAATATATTAACTAGTATTAATTTCCTAGTATTTTTTGAAATACTGTATCATTTATATCTTTTTGTTCTGTTTTTAAAACAAAAAAATCAATATATGCAATGAAACAAAAACAAGTGGCGCCCATCTATATGTGTGCACCCATCTTTATAGCAGCACAATTTGTAATAGCTAAATCTTAGAAACAACCCAGATGCCCATCAACCATGGAATGGATAAAAAAGATGTATTTTTATACAATGGAGTATTACTCAGCTATAAAGAAGGATAAACTTGAGGCTTTTTAAGTAAATGGATGCAACTTGAGACCATACTCATAAGTGAAATAAATCAAATTCACAAGTATAAATATTGTATTGTCTCCCTAGTGTAACAAAAAGAACTGAAAGCATAAATAAGATCCAAAATGCACAATAGATATTGAGAAAATGAAAGGGAAAGAAAATGTTTAACAGAAAAGAACAACTGGGATAGGGGAAATGAGAAAAATAGCAGGGAAAAGATTATATGTATACATATGTATGTGTATGTGTATATACATATATATACAAGATAAATAACTATATTACTAATCTCTGTTAGTTCATCAAAAAAAAGTTTGTGTTTTCATTGTTTGATCATTTGATCATTTTTTATGCCTAAATCTTATAATCTGAACAACTACTTTTAGGATAACAATATGCAATACATTAACTAGTGCTAATTTACTATTTTTTCAAATACTATATAGTTTTTATCCCTTTTTTGTTCTGTTTTTAAAATTAAAAAATGGAAAAAATGTGGCAATTGTTAGTCTACTGGTACAAAGTGACAACTGAGAATAAGTTTGTGAGGTCTACTATACATCAGGTCAATAAGGTGCTGTATACAGTTCAAAATAACACACCACAATGGCCTCATTACCAAAACGATGAAAATATGAGATGCTGTATATATTAAATAGCTTACTTTGATCATTCCACATGATGTACACATACCAAACATCACATTGTACCTTATAAATTCATTAACCACTTACTAGCCCAATTATTTAAATACAGAATGATCAAAAATTACACTTTAATTAATTTTTATAACAGGAAATATAAAAATGATAATTTTCTCAAATTTATTCAACAATTTTTCTGTGTATGGTATATCTTAAAATATTCAACATGCAAGGCAATGTTACAATATTGACAGTAGTGTATTTCCAAATTCATTTTGCATTATTCCCTTTTATTTGAACAACACTTTATACTGCCATGCTGGCCTTTCTTTTTTTCCTGTGAGTAGTGAATTTTTTCTTCTTTTTTTTTTTTTTTTTTTTTTTTTTTTTTTTTTTTTTTTGTACCGGGGATTGAACTCACAACCTCACCCCTGGCACGTAGGCCACTGAGCTAAATCCCTGGCCCTATTTTATGAGACACGGTCTCACTATACAGTTCAGGTTGGCCTTGAACTCACTTTGTAGCCCAGGCCAGTCTGGAACTCACAACAATCCTCCTGCCTCAGCCTCCCGAATGCTGGGATTAAAGGTGTGCACCACCACGCCCAGCTGGGTAGTAAATTTCAATAAAATGTCTACCCACTAAATGTAGTAGTGAAGATGTCGATGATGGATGACCTGGTTGGTGTTTCATTACCCCCTATTTTTCAACTATTTGGTCTATTAGGCCTAATCTAAATTGTAAATGACTCTTTTAAATCCCTTGTTTTGAATAAATAACAAATAAGTTCCAGAAGGTGCAAAAATGTTTTATAATATTATTTTTTTCCTTACTCTTTGATTACAGGATAGCTTGTTAGATGTTGGTCAACTCTGTCTACACCACTCATAGAATTATAAGAATCATTGACCCCTACTGAAATTTATTTTTAGTTTTGTTTCTTCTTTAAAGTTCTATCATTTTTTTTATTATGAATAGTTGACAAAAAGCAGACATCTTCTATGTCTTTCCATTTCATAACACTTTCATAACATTTCCTTTTCCTCTCTGATATGCTAATATATTTCCCTTTTTCAGGTTTTCTTTCTCAGATCTTTTGACACGATTCTTATTCAATCTCAGTGTCCCAAATGGGTCCATTTTGTATTGTAAAAAGATATCACTGAGAAGTATAAAAATTATAATTGATGTACTTACAATGAGCTTTTATAGATTGTAGCACAAAATGATAGGCTATTTTTCAAAAATAAACACAAATTAGTGAAAGAAAATAACCAGAACTTATTATTAGATTTAACTAGAAACAAACATCAAAGGCAAATACAACATTCTAAATAAAAATGTATGCAAAGAATGGTCGATATATAAACAAACATACATACAAGTGTATGTCATGCAAACAAGAATCGACTAGTCGAAATGACACTTGCCTGAGTAATGCTCAGGATAGTCAGTAAGCAAACAAACACACTGCCCAAGTGACACTCAGGGTAAAATGTTAAATAGCTAATTTAAAATAATATGTAGTTGGGGGTATAGCTCAGTGGTAGAGCACTTTTTCAGCAAGGCCCTGGGTTCAATCCATAGCATCACAAATAATAATGTTAATGCTTCTAAGTCTTTCTGTCAACTCTGATGTTTACTGAAAGTAATTTGTAGATGCCCTTCATCAGCATAAAGATGTTTTCACAGTGTTGGTGTTGCTTACACTGGATATGAAGAAATCAAAGTTGGCTCAGATATCTATCAAACTCAAGATGCACCAAGTTTGTCAATGTGTGACATTTTTAATAAGTTTATGGGAATGTCTCACTCCCTCTGAGAACAGAGCAACTTATAGGAAGCTCTTATTCACCTTATGGTAGGAAGGCTTGCATTCCAAATTATCTCCTTGAGACCAACTTTTGCTTCTTGGGTCCCAAAGCAACATTAGCATATATAGGTTTCGTTTTCCTATATCCTTTCCAGAGACTGCCCAAATTTTATGCCAGGAAGTTTTTTTGTAATGTCTATTCTCTTTTTTAATCTTAGGGTAAAAGGGATTAGCCAATTATCATCTTTCATACAAAGAAACTTCTCTACATTAGAAAAATGCTAAGTTCTGTCTATATCCTTCTTTTCAGCACACTAAACAAAAGCAACTGCTATGGTTAAGCTGTAGAATGTACCCCCAAAACTTCATATGTTGAGAGTGGGGCATTTGGAACATTCCTGAATCATGAGGATGCTATGCTCATAGCTAAGTGGGCTGTTAGGTGAGGCTTGGTCAAAACAGGTGAGTCACTGGGGGCTTGACTTGGAAGGGTACATCCTTGTGCCCAGCTCCTTCTTTCACTCCCTGCTTCCTGGCCACCATGGCATGAACAGTTTTCCTCCAACAGACCCTTCCACCATCCCCTTCCTGCCTTGGAGATAGGTGACTAACATCATTAACAATCATGTTAACTACCATGTCAGGGGTCAATTCTTTCAGAATTCTAATCAATGAATGCACTGTCATATGCAGTACCCACCATCTAAGTCAGAGGGTTCTCAACTTTAGCTGCACATTTATGGAGCTTTTTACAAAAGTCAAGGTTTGTATCCTCTACTTCAAAATATCTCATTTAATTGGTCTGAGGTGGACTACCCAAGTGATTCACATGTGCATCTGGAGTTGAGATTGCTAATCAATATCCTACACAGTCTATGTTACAGTCTGGTATGTTCTAACACAGTACTTTACAAACATCACAGTTGGTGCAAACCATCTGAGGATCTTTTGAAAATGTACACTTTGATTCATTAAGTCTGGCATGAGACTTGAAATTCTGCATTTCTAACAAGATTCCAGTTAATGCTGGTGCCACGGTCCAAATTCTTAGTGACAAGAGAGCAGAAAGTCTTAGTCTGAGCACTTAGCTCATTGTTGAATCACCTAATCTATAGAAAGCCTGGACTTACTAGATCCAATCTTCAAAGCCTAAATTTTAGATCATCTCTGAAGTACCTTCAGCTCTCACTAATGTCTTATGGTTGTTCTAACATGGGTCAGAAAACACAGCTCACACTCTGTGTTTTCTGACCCATGTTATTCATCACATGTTTTTCTAGATTTGTGAAATAAGTAATCACATAAAGTTGGGTTTCCTAAGCTGGTTCTCTTAGTATCACCTGCCAGTAACCACAGCCTCTGTCTTGAGGTAGATTTAGGCCAAGGAGACTGCCTCTCTGAGGTTGGCTAGATATTCTACACAGAGAAAGATTCCAATCTGCAGTATCAATGCCCGCCCCCAAACCAAGCCAAGAGACACACCTTATGCACATCTGAGTGTAGGCATTAGACACTTGACTGGTCAGGTCCCTCATCTCCCTAGAATCTAAAGGGTTTGCTCAGAACTTGATTGTCCTCATCTGGGAAATGGTGCTAATAGTGTCTATCCCATAGGTATTATCAGGTTGCAAAAGTTAAATAAGATGCACACAAAATTCTCGTACAACACCAAATATTGAACACTGGCTCAGCTAAGATTAGCAGTGTAGATTAGACATCTACAAGAGTGCTTAAGGGAATATTCCAAACCTCATTTAGGTTTTCCACAAATTCTGTTAGAGAACTAAGGTTGGGTGATGGAAGTATACATCTGGATTAAGTCTCATATTTATAAATCTTTGAATTACATTGTATATACTCTCACTGAATTTCCCCTATTTATCATTCCCCAGCCCCCCCAAAAAAATCTCTATCTATCATTTCATGGTAACAGAAGTCAATCAGGCATCAACCTGCACACAAAATCACTCTGGCAGGTGTCACTCTCCTTTACAAATTCATTTTGCTTTCTAAACCTAGGTGTTTGCTGCTGCAGGAGCTCAGGAGAGAATCCTGCAGTAGGTAGGGCTTTCCTGAAGGGCAGAAGCAGAAACTGGACTTTGTTTTACAGTGAAAATGAGGACAGAAGCCAGAGAGTGCACTGGGGAAAGCGGGCAGCTCCAGGAGAGACAGCACTGCTGTGCCTTCCTCCACTCCACTCAGGAGCCGCAGGGAGTCGGGGCAGTGAATTCAGGGGTGGTGCTCTGACCGCTTTGTCTGATGCCACTGGTTAATGAAGCACATCTGTCTCCAGGCCAAGAATTTCTACTCTCTTCCCCTAATCCCTAGGAAAATTCCAAATACATAATAATATTTGCACTGGGCTGGATCAAGTGCATCAGTGCTCTCACCAGTGGCTCTCTGTTTTGTTGCCTTGCACACCACCTAATTTGTTTTGCCTTAGGTTTGGTCACAATGGGAGAGGGAAAAGGAAACTAATTTTCCACTTTCTTTACAGCAAAACAATGCATCCAGTCTGTTTTTTTCTTTTCAATACTGAGGATTGAATCCAGGATCTTTACACTGAGCTACATCACCAGACTTTTTTAAAAAATATTTTTATTTTGAGACAAGGTGTCACTAAATCCTTAAGTTGCCAAGGCTGGGCTCAAACTTGCAAACCTCCTGCCTCAGCCTCTCACAGTGCAGGCATTCACAGTTCTAACGCTTTTTATAAACTTGGCCTTTAATGAGACACATAAAAATATTCCCTTCACCAAAAGAAATGCACCATTGAGACTTCCTCTTGGCTCCTTTTGGTGCAGTTGGCCATACAAATTTTCATGCTGGAAACTGCTGTCAGAATTTAATTGCTAGGAAAGGTAAATATCAGTCTGTGCTAACACAGTAATGAAAATTATCCAGGTACTTGACACTATGATTCTGAACATTTCTCTAAACCAAAAGCCAGCACTCCTAGTATGACAAGTATAATTCTTTGTGAGACTTAAAAGACTTAAAAATGAAATCATGTTTAGTTACTTTCATAATGATCTGATCTTTGTCCCTCCAAAAGACAGTTACCTGAAATTTTCACTGCTCTCATAGAAAATGGGTGGTATTCTAAATGTATTATCAGATGTCACTAGTTCTCCCCCTGCAGTTTCAGTGAAGAGTTAGTCTGCAAACACTCTGTTAAATTTGTAGTGAACAAGGATCTCAATCCTTTGTTTGTTTTGGGGCTTTTATTTTTGGACTTTCTTTTTTATTGCTATATGTTTGTGATACATAATAATTCTATTCACCTTGGGGAATTGTTATATATACATATTACATCTTAATCATTCTTACTTCCCTTCACCCTACCATCTGATCCCTTAAAATTACATTTGGGCTGAGCAACTCTAGAAGCGATGAGAAAGTCCCAACCTGTGTGAACTCAACTCCTTATGGGAGGCATATTTGTCTCTCAGATGTGTTTAGCTGGGACACAAGACACACATAAGCCTAAAGAACAATGAGAATACACTATAGATTTCCATTTGGTCCAGACAAAGACTTTTAACTATTTTCTCAATTCCTAGAACATACTTTGGCACATAGATGTTATTCAATAATCCCATAATTGTTGAAGGCACAAATGAATGAAGTAAATACTACTGATTCCAGAAAAAAATTAAAATGATGTGATCACAGGCACAATGATTTCTATTTTTTGAAGACTCATGGGAGCTTTTCAGCTTATCACACTAAATGAAGTAGGATCTGAATATTCAACCCCATAGAGTAGAGAGAAATGGGAGAAAGAAAAGAAATGCTAGAGACGAGAATGTTATTACAGGGAAAGACAAAGGGAACTGAATACCACACAAAAGAGGATTCAAGCACAGGAGATCTCAAGTCTAGAGACACTAATTTAGGACACAAGACAGGAGCCACGGTGGTACCACACTGGACACCGTACAAACAGAAAAGCAGACCACATACCAGTTGACTCCATGATTTACTTGAGGGCCCAGCTATGACCCCAACACCAAGAATATCTCTGAACTCTCTGATCCTATTTCATTAAAAGGGTGAAAGATTCATAGTATGGACACGGGAGTACCAAGGTTGTCATAAAAACTTAGTCTTACATTGCATCTATTTCATTTAGGAAAAAAAAAACTCAAAAACACTACAACTTTTGAGTTCTAGGGTTATGTAGGGTTCAAACCAACTGTGTGTACAGTTGACCTTCTCTGTGTATATTAGGTCTGTATTCCTCGACCATGCACCAGCTGTCTAGAAGAAGATAGTTAATGGCCTCCTGTACCAGAAGAAGAAGCCAGGGGAGGCTGGCTGGTGATGCGCTAGTGCTGTTTGCCAAAGACAACAGTCTGCCAGGCTTCTGTAGGTGCCCAGTCCACATGGCCTGCCACAATCATCCCTGGAGCACCTTCAATGGCTATGGCAACAGAGCTGCAGTTTGAATATCAGACTTAAGGGCAGGGACAAATCTCAAGCTTCACCTCAGCTTGTCCTGAGTATTCTGCCTGGGCACACAGCCAGACCTACTCAACTACTGACAGATCAGAAGACAGAGTTAATAGAATGCTGGGGGTAGTTAAACGATATGTTTAGGACAGATAAGGGGGAAAGGGAAAGTCCTGAAGTTCTAGAGCAACAAGTTAAGGAGGAGGAAAGACACAGAGAACCCCCTACAGGATAAATAGGAAAGAAGAAAACCAACAGCCAGAACAAGACAGTCTTTAAGCAAAAATATGTTCTGTAGTTTCCAGAAACGTTTAACGTTTCTGTTTAATCCACAGTTTAATGTTTTAACATTACTCTATCCTATTATCTAACCTTGTAGGTCCATTAAAGTTTTAAGTAGAGTATATAATCAACACAAAGAATATATAAAATTTTATTAAATCACTTTCACAAAAACTATTGTCCACTGGTAAAGAAGTGAATCTTGAAGTCTTAAAGGACAGGGATCCAAGCACTTTCTCTGCACACAGGAGGTAATGCAAAATGATTAGGGGAATAACTTCACATGAAAAGAATTGTAAAGTCTCTATTAGAGTCTGTGGACTGTAGCAGGACTATAAAGCAAGACATTCCCTGAAAAACTTCTGTCCTTTGCATCTCTCCAACACATACAATTACCAATCAATCATACAGACATTTGATGTTACATAGTACATTACAAACCCTCTTAAAAATATATGTTTGGGAGACTATGGAAAGAAATGATGGCCACCACTGGGGCAGGCATGTGCATACAGCAGAGACAGGTTTTGTAGAAGCAGGAAGGAGAGTATGATATATTTCCGACTGTGATGCAGACCCTCATTTGGATGGCCCTTCATCTGCCCTTCAGTTCTCCCTTTCAAATGCCAGGCAGCTCTGAAATCTATGTCGTGAGAGCCATGCAGAATCAGGCCCATCCACCCACGCATGGAGTTCAGCCAGTCCTTGCTTCCTGAGAGAGAGCAGAATGTATGGCTTTGACATAGAATGGGACCCAGGGCTGTGATACTACACAGCTCAGGGGCACTTATGGCTGGGAAGAAGTTTGCTTACATAGATAGAGGATGCAACACCTTGAGATTAGACCCAAATGAACTACATGTCAGGTACTAGATTGTAAAAATATTCCAGGGTTTCTGAGCCCTGGAATTTTAAATCGTATTTTTTAAATTAAAAAATTAGTGTATGATTTCAAAGTGGCTGCTAAATCTACAAGCAACTAAACCTAGTAGACCTTCAATCTTCATTGCCATAGAAGGCCACATAATAAGAGATTAGGGATAGACAACAGTAGAGTCAATTAAGCTCATATTTTTTTTCAAACAAAAGCTACCATGTGTTTATTGACAATGCTGTTAACTCAAGCACAGCTGGCTCCACAAATCATTCTCCACACTTCATCACATTCCAGAAAGTTTCTGAGAAGAGATACTAGGACAGGCATCCTCTGTCATTCAACTGGATTTCAAATAAGCTCTTCAGAAGTCTGAGTACTGGTGCAATCTATGCATCAGGGTCTTGCTTTTCTCATTACCCAAAGCAAAGTAGCCACCTCTGGGAGAAAAATCCATGGAATGGACATGAGAAATATTCTTCCTTTTTATAACTGGAAAGTTAGAAAATACTGTACAGGGTGGAAGACAAACCAATTTAACTGCTTCCTTCATCTTTTCTGAAGCAACTGCCAAAGTTTCTGTAGCAGGATTGAGGGCCAAAGATGTAGCACCACTTACCAAGTTCATTATAGCTTTTATTGGCTTTGGGTTTGTTTCTTGGAGACAAGAATCTTGATTGTAAATGTTTACTACTCCACAACCAAAACCCCAAGCCACATATTGTCCATTCCTCAACGTGGCAATGTTTAATCCACGTAAACTGCCTTCATCAACAAGTCTGTTCAGGCACTTCCTAGAGTTCACATCCCAAACATAAACTTCCCCTTCCCCAGAATAAGTGTATATTTTCTTACTATCCAAAGTGAATGTGGATGCTGAAACCCTTCCATTAATCTTCATGCTTCCAATCAGTTCTTTGGTCTTCACTGACAGCAAACGAGAGTAGTCAGCTATGCCATTAATGAGCAAGAAGGATCCATCTGGGGAAACTTCAAAGCTTCTCACTCTTCTTTCTTTCAAACCTCTCACTTGATGCCCAGGAATTAATTTCCCAGCTAGCATATCATAGGCATAAAGAACCTTGCTGTGAGTGCTTGTGGCTAAAACCTGTTCTCCATTAGCACTAAAACAAGCTTTAAAGATTGGAAACTTTTCCAAATAGATGCTCTGGATTTTAGGATTTGTTTTGCCATCAACCTAAACCAGTGAAAAGGTGTTATCTAAGCCAGCAACCATCACAACCTGGGCACAAGGATGGAAGAGGACCGGCGATATCTGGGCAGCGCTAGGTCTCTCAGCGCTCGCATGCTGGCAGTTCTTCATCTTCGAGATTCCTCTTGGAAGAGAATCTGATGTGGACAAGAAATTCCCAGTCCTTTGCAACAAATCATCTTCATCTTCTTCCCTTTCATCCTCTGAAGATGTTTTCTGCTTGCTAGTCTCTGAGGCAGGTGCTCCCCCAACCCCACCACAGCATGCTGGAATTCCTTGTCTCTTCTGAAGCTACTTTCGCTGGCCTTTTTCATCAGATCTTTCCAAAACCGGTTGTTCCTCATGTCAACCATTTCCTCATCTTGATCTTCTTCATCCACCCAAACTGGTCTCTTCTGAGGCGAAAAATTATCTTTTGCTTTATTTTCCACTTCTGAGTCATCGCGTCTCCTTGTACCTGAACCCGCGCGCCCCGCAGCCTCCGCAGCAGCCGGTAACCCTCATCGCCCCGTGACGTCGCAGACACCAGCTCTCCAGACACCACTCGCTGCACTGCCGGTTTGTCCGCCTCCAGCCAGAGCCTTCTCTCCTCCGCCATCGCTGCCGCGACTGGGATGGCAGTGGCCGCCGCGCTCGGTAGGGCCGGCGCAGTCCGCTGGGATGAAGGGGCAGCCTTTGGGGCGGCCCACCCGTCCCTGCTCTGAACTCCAGTTCGGCTTCATTTGGATCTTCAGACCAGGCCTTGTGCGATCTCATCCGTTCGGGCAGCATCATTGAGTTTAAATTCATATTCAAAAAAAAATAGATTTTAATATGCTTTCTGCAGACAAAAGTGTAGCCTTTAGAATCAAAAACACGTGATTCCATCATTTTTAGCTATGTGTGCTACCAATCCTCTATTTTCTCATCCAAAAAGAAAAGCGAATAAAAGTAATACCTACAACATGGACCCTTACAATTTAAATCCCTTAACCAATAAACATCACACAGTAAAAACTCAATAGATGTTGTATGCCATTCATATACATAAATTTCAAAACACTAATAAAAAAGAAAACTAGCTCTGGTGTATTAAAATGAATTGCTGAACAAAGTTTTAGGGGTTCCCTTTTCTGGAATTATCTAAATAAAAGATAATATGTTCTATATTAGCCATTTTTCCAATAAATATTTAACACCAGGAGCCAAAAACTAGAATCCTAGAGCTTCAAAAATGAAAGAAATATGTTCATTGCCCTTAAAAACTTTACAATCGTCTGGTCATTCAGCCTCAGGACAAAAAAACAAGCAAACGTCAGTCAAGACCTCCTCTAGGCTGCCAAATGCATTCTATGCCTAGACATGGCCTTTTCCGTATTTCTCAGTTACTCATAGATAGAAATTCATGAAATGGTTGTAAGACAGAAAGAAATCCAGTGGCCAGAGTCATACTTTGACACAGGGATTCTCCAGGCATTTCCCCCAGTGACCCTCATTGACATTTACTAGCAGATATGATCCTTCTCACACTCCCAAAACAGAGCTGCTTTTACTTCAAGGGGGTCTTTGGTCTCCTCAGTTTCCCTAATTCTTCATTCTTTGTCCACTGTCCTTATTCCTCTTGTTCTGCACCTCGCCCCACCCGCCTGACACACACACACACACACACACACACACACACACACACTTAAATCTGCCTACCCTCTAATTCTTATTCTAAACTTCAATCCCCCAGAGATCATATTTGATGACTTCTTCCCATTACTTCTATTGGTTCCTAAAGATGAAATCCCTGTAACCATGATTACTTTTGACAGTAGGGCAAACTAAATGAAGAAATAAGTTTTAACCATCATAAGGTATGCAAACAAGGAACTCTTTCATCCAATTTGTATTATCTCAAAACTGATGCCTAATTAATATATACTTTTCAAATTCCAGGGGCCATAAATAATAAAGTATTGATATTCAAAGAGATGCCCCATATGTTTGAATATTTTCTTTTTTCATAACGAAGGTATTCCTTCCTTTCATGACACTTTCCTCTAGCTAGAAAGATAAGGGTTATGGTGTGCTAACCAACCCAGTCACAGAGAGATAGATTTATCACCAGAGCTTTCCTAAGGAATGCATTTCATGGCAAAGAAGCCTACCATGGCTTTGGTTTTACCTACATGGCTGTTTCTTACCATAAGGTCTGCAGACTAAGAGACCAAAATAGACACAGGGAGGAAGTCATTTAGTATGCTAAAAGCCCACAAATCACTAATCCCTGTTTTCACTAGGATTCTTGGAATAATTCACCTTGAATGACTCTGCTGAACTAAGATATTAGGTCCAGGCCCTACTACTTCGCATGCTGCTAATAAGGGAGGAAGAACTGCATCCTGGAATCTGCAGCTGTAAAGCACATCTGATCAGAATCATGATGTGGACAACACTTTGATGAGCATCAGCCCAATCTCCAGCTGAAACATTGCTATCAGCAGCAGAATCCTCAAAGAAAGAGGAACTGAATCCTCTTAGGAAACCTAAAGCTAAAGGAAGAGTAAAGCCAAGAAAGGATATATGTGTTTAGATGCATAAGGCTTCTTGCATATAAAGTCAAGCTTCTTTTAGAAGTAATGAAGTTGTTCCACCTCACAAAAATTATACAAATAGGAGATATACTGTCCCATGTCTAATCTTACTACAAGGTACCAATTATGTTTCCACTTGGAGGATGGTCTCCATGAAGAAGTTCAGGAAAAGTTTTTTAAATGCTAAGCTAATAGATAACCTTCAAAGCCAGTAGGTATCTCTCTTCCTACAACAGGGTCCCAAGGAGGCTAAAACCACCAAACATTTCATTGGGGAAGACTTTTCTCCAAAGCATCATAGATAGTTTCATACACCTATGCTTTAAAATACTAATAATCATTCAAGCAAAACCAACTCCTCCATATTCACATAGTCTTAAAGTACCAACATCTGGAATACTCAATAACTCAGTGGTCAAATGCCTCATTGCTCTTTCAGATCATTCAGTACTAACAGAGGGAAAATCAGGATGAAAAATACTTATATCCTGCCCTTATAACCAAGATTAAATATTCAAGTTGGCAGGTATTTAGAAACTGCTGCATTCTTGCCTGCATCAACTGTGTGTCAGCCCTTTTACTCAGTTACACTGCTCAAAGCTTCATGTTTCCATGGCTCCCTGCTGTAGGCATCCCTCCTCCAAGTCAACTCAGCACGTGCCAAATTCAATTCATCAGCTTACCCTTAACCCTGCTTCTTCTCCTGTATTCCCATTTCAGTGAAAAGCACAGCCTATCTCCCCCGTCATCTTCCACCCCTTCCATATTTATATGTAGTATTTTCCTCCTCTTTTCCCACTATCTCTCCCCATCAAGTATCCTGTGTTTCTGACCTGTCCTATTTTCAAAACTTCCTAAATTTTCTACCCTTTTCTATCTCAGCATTTTGCACCTATTGTAAGCACTGTGGCCTGGTTAGTCTTTTTTGGCACTGTTTTGTCATGTGACAACCCTCTTCAATTGTTTTTATAGCTTTCTAACTACTGCTAGAGAATGAATGAAGTTCATGCTGTTAAGGGTCAATATTCCCATGCTGATCAGTACCTTCCCACTCTTCTTTTCAACTGCTGGCTTTCACATGCCCTTCTTTCTAGCTTTACAACTTTCCGCCTGTCTACTCACCACTATTTAGTTAATGCATGCCTCCATTCATGCTCTCCTTTCCTCCCAGAATGACTTTCTGATCTACCAGTTCCAGTCATATCACCCTTCAAGCATCATTCCGAAAGTCATCTCATCCACAAGACTCCTCTGTTGGTAAAGAAAGTGTTACCTCTCTCTTTTGAACTGCATAACACTTACACTTCTTCACAGAACACTTGTCAACTGCTTTCTTAAATTGTAATTATTTATGTTTGTAACTTATCCATTCTCCTAAAATATAAACTCTAAGGAATAAAGAAGCATACTTAGATTACATTTTATTTTCCAAGTTCCACACGTAATTCCTTTCACACAATAGATACTCTATGAGTATTTTTGATTGAATAAGTAAACAACTAGATCATAAGTTACATAAAAGGCCATATCATAAAATGTACCTCAACAATGCTTAGGATAAACAAGGATAAAATGTCATTTGTTTGAGCAGCTCCATGGTATAACTGAGGAAATGGAGAAATTAGAACCATTACTGGATGTGACCACCATCAGGCATAGTGGCCTTCAGAAAATGATTTAACCTCAGTTGATCTCAGTTTTGACAGAGCTGTGCTGACAGTTTTAGGAAAATACTAGTAGCAAACTAAGGGTTCAATAAATGTTAGCTGTGGATAATTTTAATGGCTTACTTGCTAACCATTTCCTCTTTGTTCATTAAGTCAGCTCCAATGTGATCAATTCTAACACAGGTTTAGGGAGAACTGACAGAGCTCAGGCTTCTGGAGTCAGAAGGACAATTTCCATCAGAAGTAAGCCAGGGACGCTTCCATCCATGGAAGACCTGGACCAAATGTGTGTTCAGACTGAACTAGACCAGCCCTCTCAGAAAGTAGGTCTTTCTACTTGCTACATTCATTTACCTTTGTCATCTCCTAAATGAAGAAAGACAACCTTCTGATGATGGCCCTTATAAACTTGCATTATTTTTATTTTTAATTTCAGAACACGTAAAAATAGCCCATCATATATCGTTTAAATATTTGGAACATATTGGTCACTAATAATATTATATTCTACCTGCTACATAATGAACTGTTAGGTTCTTTTCAAATCCTTTGCCATTTTTCAACTTTTTGGTGGAAAATCTTTCAATGGCTTCTTTTCCTATTGGTTTCAGGTTTCAGGTTTCAGGTGTCTCCTAATCCTTCAAAAGTGAATAGCTTCCCTTGTGGATTATCAAGTAGAGTAGTTTTTTAATAAATTCTCTTTTTCCTTTTTGTAAATGGAATCTCAATATATAAACCAGACAGAAATTCAGGACTGCATTCAGGGAAGCTGTGGAGGTTGGTAGGGAAGAAATGCAAACAGACTAGGGAAGGGACTCGGCTTTGCTTCGGCCTTCCAGAAGTTCACGAAGGGTTTCAAGGTGGCTTCCAAAGGCTCTTAGCAAACATTACTGACCCATGACAAAGATCAAAAATTCTACAGGCTGGAGGAAAATGAGGTCATCATCCCTGTTACAAAAAGAGAATACATGACAGACTTACTCAAAAACTCACAGGAAAAATAGTGAAAGAGATGAGAAGCTACATCCCTGGACAGCCGTGTGCCTTCCATCATTGCAAGCCGAAACCCAGGGAAAACAAAGTATCACTTGAAATGAATTACATTGGAGCTATCATTCACCACACACCAGAGGCACTGTCTACAGCTTTATGATGCCTATAGACAGGTCCACGTGAGCTCCTGGACCTGAACAGCAGCACAGATGAACACATGCACAAACACTGCCCAAGTGTCTCCAGAGGAATCTGTGTCATTATGGCTGTTCTTTGGATTTTATGCTCTCCTTCAAGCCCTCTTCCTTATACTTTTGTCATACTCCCTGCTGTGGGAGGAAAGAAGAGGGATGGGCGATTGAGAGAACATGAGATTTTATTGGCGCCTCTTGGCCACCTCCACACTGACAGCTCAGGAGAGTCACATTTTACTTTTGAGTGTCAGTGCAATTTTCTTCAACCCTCATTTTCTAGAAAATAGTAGGAAACCCAGCAACCCTCCTAGACACCAGGTCGCCCCAGGTTTCAAGTTCTTACTTCGGTCCAGTTCTCCCATTCTACTGGGGGTTTTGCTGGACACTTCCCTGACCACTTCATATCCACCCCTTACCACAAGCTTAAAGTCACACACCTAGTAGACTGAACTGTAGACCTCTATGAAAGAAGAGAGGAGGGAAGGAAAGTAAGGCGTAATGCAGAACTGCACAGAAAAAAAGTAAGTACAATAACTGGACATTGCTGTTATTAAAAGCCTCTCAATTATTTCTTCTTCTTGGGAAATTCTACTCATTTTTCCCACAGAAGGTCAATTTCTCATGGTACTGGGAGCTTCCTTCTCTTCTTTTTGATTTCCTTCTTACTTCTCCTTCACTCAGCCCTTGAAAGACCCCCAAACTCTTCTTCATGCTTTATACAGCGTAAGTGATCTCTTAGTCTTGCCACTGGTTCATATGACCTGTACCCTAAGGTAGTAGTTTTCAAACTTTTCAGTTGAAACCCACCCTGAAAAAACACTTGACATTAGGAATATACATGTATACATAAATATGATGTATATCAAAAATTATATATTATATATTTATATAATATTACATATATGTATGATATACACACAAAATTATAGGTTATATGTTTATATTATATGTACTCTATATATAATAAATGACATGTATGTCAAAACAAAAGTATTGTAAAATAATACTGATCTTTAGTTCTATGTGTTCTGGTATTTTCTATTTTATTCTTCTCTATTTCCCTTTTTTAAAAAGTAATAATTCATTTCATAACCAATTAACTAGTTAAAAACCACAGTTTTTAAAAAATCTATCTTTCCAGTGCCCAAATGGCTCATCAAGGAGTTTTCATGAGAGGCTCACTGCCACCCTCATAGATATGTGAAAAACACATCAGAAAAACTTGGCATACCACACCCAAGGAAGCAGCATAGGTGAAGAGTAAAACATGGATCAACTACAGAATGAAAACTGGCTGGATTAGCTCTGACTTCAAATCAGTTAAACTCAACTTCTCTAAGCCTTCATTCATTTTTTTATATTTCAAGTATACTGAAGCAATGATACCTAATTCGTAGCAATATTTGCAGGTCAAAATAGCTGTTACATAAATATGTAGCACAGTATTTCCCTAAGGAGCATGCACTTAACAAATCGTAATGATCACTATTATTGTTATTCTCAACAAATACAAGTGATACTTGGAGTCTGCTTGTGGAAACCATCTGTGCCTTTGGTACCTTTTATTACCTTTTGCAAGGGAAGGGTCTCTGGTCCAGACCTCTCTGGCATGACAGTTATTCTGTGCATTACCAAAGAAAATAGAATAGTAAAATACATAAAGTGACTCGTCTTTCATAGCTTAGTCAGAATCAGAATTGGAAGTTCAAGCAAATTTGGAACTGAAAACCCTGCCTATTGGACTGTAAGCATACCACATTTTAAATAACCTCTATGGTCTTTCACTTTGCTTTCTTTGTTACCCCTCATTTCCCAGACATTTTAACCTGTTGTAAAAAGACAGTGAAATGAGATAAAATATATCTGACACATCAATAAATAAAGCTAATATAGCTGACAGAGGTTGTCCATAACTACTTCATAGCCAAGAATCCAAGAACTCATTAGCGAACACTCCCAGTCTCCAACATGGTGGTGATAACAGACAGGGCAGGACTACCCTGAGCAGACCCCAGTTCCAAACAGCATGCCATGCCAGCCAGATACCTAAAGCCTCTGCCTTCCCCTTCATTGCCCTAGAGGCCCAGCATGAGCAAGCAGTTGAGAGGCGTAGAGGACAATTCATTGTAATGGTGCTATCCAATATAGTCATTACCTCAATAACAAGTTTAAGGACTTGCCTGACAAGCCTGTGTCTTCTGTTTTCTCTGACCTCACACTCTGCCATATATACTCATCAGAAGCAAAAGTTGTTTGTTCTGCTTTCAGCTATAGAAGCTAAAAGAAATGCTGAAAAAATCTTGGGGTGTTTTATTTTATTTATCCTGATCATAAATTTCCTTGGGTATGTACCTGTCACCAACCCTCATCTATCAAACATTTTGGGGTGTCACTAGGTAAACATTCCTTTTGAGGCTACTTATTTCAGACTCTGCAATGTAACCCAGGCACTACTTGAGACGATCTAGGCCAACGCTCAAATAACTGCATTAGTTGAGGACACTGACTTCTATAGTGCATGCCAAGCCATGAACCTCTGCTCCTATTGGACCCCATGATCACTAAGCTAAATTTAGAATCCCAACTAAATCTAAGAATCACATTCTGGGGTCAACCTGAAATTTCAACTTTGTCACATCAATTGGTATGACAGAGAGAGATCTGCCCAACTACAACCTCTCGATTTTCTAACCCCATACCTATCACGGTGCCTATCACATGGTACACTGTCAACAAATGTTGGGTATATTGAATGGACTAACTTGTGGAAACCAATATAATGCAAACAAGAAGTTGGGGCATTTCAACTCAGTTTATCCACTTCCCATACTGATTTTTTAATTAGAATTTTAAATCAAAAGCAGGCATGTACATCACCCCAAATTTCCTGATAATACTGCATCCTCCAAATCACCTAGCTCTCCCTGACTTTTATGCACATAAACAAAATCTGTGGTATTTGAATGGGGTTTATGAAAGGTCTTAATCTTATGACCATATTAAATCTGCATTTATTAAAAGGACATTGCTTTCTAGGCTATTCCAGCCTCCATCCAGCTTGTGGGGGGATATAAGAATGAGCTTATAACTAAATCCCTTTTGGAAAGCATGAACAAATGATAACCAGTTGTAATACTTTTTCACATTTTTACAATATTTAAAAATATGTTCAGATATCCAAAACTGATCCCACAATTTGATTTATTCACAAGTCCCCTGAAGTACTTAATAAGTACAATATGGTACAATGAAAATCATGCTTATTACTGCTATTGGGTTGGTAATTCTCCAAGATGAAATCATACTTTTCAGGTTATAAATACACATTTTATTGTTGATTTTATGCTGCATTTTGAAATACTGCTTCTCTGCTTTCATATTTCCAGGGCCTTACAAGGGCATCATAAATCAGCTCCAAACTGGAGGAATGCTAATTGATATCAGGTGATTTCAAAATGAAGGCTAGGTTAAACTTGCTATGTGTTTCATGAACTCTAATCATCACAGAACACTTTTAAAACCAAGACATACAAATAATTCATTTTATAAAATCAATTAAATAATTGCACATTAGATACTTTAAATTCCTGAAAAAGAAATCTTAAAGAAGTTATGTGTGCAACCCAGTTCTGATGATAAAATGTAGAACAGACAGAAGGATGTATATAACACATTGTTACAGAGTCTAATGCCTTCTTAGTAAAACAAGGAAATTTTACTGCCAATAATTTTTCAAACCTTCTTTCCACTCCCTTTTCTGCTTTTCTGACCTTACAATCTATAACATATCTGCATTACACAGAATTCCAGGTGTATATCACATATACATATATGTATTACTATTACTGCTTAGGAAAAAATAAAATTTTAAAACCAATTGAAATTTAAGTATTGAACAAATGAAGTCTAGATTATGCAAAGATAAGGAATAAAACTGTGGAGTGGCAGAATATGAAAATCAGTGAGACACAGGTATTAGAACATACTGGACCAAACTATACAATACTAGCACTAAAGATCTTAGAAATCAAGCAAACCAAAGCATTAAAAAATCAAGACTAGCTAAAAGTTTATAAGCGAATTAGTAGCAAAGCCAGGACAAGAAATGTGGTTTGCTGCTCCTAGAGGAAGAAATCCTAATTCTTCAACCACTCGATGAGAGTAAGAACAGTAAGAGGGCCATCTGCAATCACTCCCTTTCTGAGAAGTAACAAGGAACTGACAAAGGAAACTGATTCTCACCTAAGTGATCAGCTCACTTGCCACTTGGAATCCTTCTGTCACACTATTAAAAGTTTTACTGAAGAGGATTCTGATTGTCACCTCTTCTTTGATACTTTGTAAGTTACTGATAGAAATCAATATCCTAAAAAGACTTCATAAATTGTGAACTGTAAACACATTTCTTGGTGGTTTTTATTTTATGGCTTATAAATTTACTCTGATATCAGAGCATCATACAGTACATACAAGAACTTCATCCTCCTTCCAAGCCTTCTCTCCTCCTCTTAACTCTGGTGGTTTCACATAAGAGAAAACAAGAGGATCAGAAAGGCATATGTAATGGCTGACTCAGTCTCACAGACCTGGAGTCCAGCTGTGTTTGTGGATGAGTGCATAGGTGCGTGGATATATTCACCTCCCTGCTTTTGCACAGGGCTAAGTGCTCACTTGGTTTGGTGATATGTATATGGTGATATATGTATCAGTGTATGGATAGGTGATAGCTGATGTCATCATCATACTTTAAACATATTGGTTTTGGTTACAAAGAGAATAGAATAAGAGTCCCATTCATCTCTGTAAATGATACAACTCCCAATAAAGTAAAGAAAAAAGGATCCCCCCATTTGCTACTTTTGGGGAAAGAAGGAATCACCTGTCAATATCCAGAAGTCAGGACAAGAGAACCAAATAATTAAATGCCCACTGTCAACCAGGCCTTCAAACATTTCTCATGAAGAAGAAGCGATCATACTTATGACATACATTGGCAATGTGAAATTCTGAGAATCTAAAAAATCTTGCCCCAGTTACCTAGGTTCTTATGACTCCAAAGCTCATTGTCTTAGTGCAAGATCACCTTACAGGTAAGGAAATTTATGTTCAAAGAGATAAGGGAACATCTATAGATACAGGCCACATAGTGGCAGGGATGAGACCAAAATCACTGCCTTTAGTCCTTGGCTTTTTCTACAGTTTTGGAGAATTTTACAACTTGCAAACTCACAGTTAGTGATAAAGCAAGGCAAGAAACGGATTACTGCAGCATAGTCAGAAACTCCAAAGCAGCGAAATAATGTAAACCATAGACCACTAATGACATGTGAGGCCTGTTAGAATAGTTTTGTGTATGTGCCAAATATTTGCATACAAAAAATGTATCATGTATCTATGACATCTATATACATGGCAAAAGAGAATTTTAAATATCAATAAGTTGTACTTCTATTTACATTTTCATTATCCAAAGTTAATTGACAGAAGAAAAGAATTCATTTCTTTTTTTAAAAAGTCTCCTTGCACTAATAAATAAGAGGGCATACTACAGTGCCATTCTGAAATGATCTTAAAACTGATGAAATTCAAGCATTCTTGGGCAAAGCAAGCAATTTCTGTACTCAAAACCATTAAGTGAATTATAGGTCAACCCTAAAAACTAAATATGTAGGAACATTACTGGCTATTTCATTTTAAGAGAATTTATGTAGTGTCAATTTTTTTACTATAAAGTCGTATCTTGGATTTTATTTTACTTATTTATTTTATTTTATTTTAAACAGAAAAAAGTAAGAGATTACAGTAGAACAGAATTTCAAAACAGGCCAACAGGAGAGTAACAATAATCAACACATTTATGTAGTGCCAGTTTTACCCATCACCCTTACAGTACTTTTTACACTATTACAACCTCATTTTTCTATACTATGTATTTATTACTTTTACATTAAAGATGTCACCATCTCTACCACATGCCAGATGAAAATGCAGAGACTCCAGAAAAACAACACTCTTAGTATATTGGTCTGGACAGAAGTAACAGTTATAAAAATTAATGTTATTAATTGACTCCTTGGCTATATCCATTTTTCACTCATGTCAGTCTAATGGAAACCCACAGACAGTCTCAAGAACCTATGATTTTTCCATCCAACAGCTAAATCAACCTACATGGATTTGAGATCCTCCACTGAATATTCAGAATCAAGGTAAAACATCAGAAAATAATAAGAGCACGGAGGTTTCCTGGGCAGGTTTCAGGGACCAGAAATGGGCACACACAGAGACATCACTGCCCATGCCTTCATTTCCTGGGCCCATCTAACTACAGAGAAAGCTGGAAAATGCAGATTTTTCTGGGTTCTGAGGAAGTAAAACATGGTTGTTGAGATGCACATAACATCCCTGAATAATTAAATACTCATTATGGAAGACATGTAAAAGTTAAATAATAGTCTATGTAAGTTAGACAGTAAGTCACACAAAAATAGTTTCAACTCAATACCATTTACCCAAGTTCTGAATTTTTAATTCACAATTTTTTCTGTAAGCTGCATCACATCATTTGTGGAAAGACAAGAAATAGATTTGTGTCTCTGTGTGTATGTGCATATGTGTGTGTGTACCCATGAGAATATGTTATAAAAATATTAGACAAAACCTAAAGTTTTATCTTCATGGCCACTGTACTTTGTCATACTTAACTGCTTCCTTATTATTGATTTTCAATCCATAACACATATTCTCCCTTGGTGTAAATCTTCCTACCCCAAGCATATTCTACCTATAACCCCTTTCTAAACATTGATCCCTAAAGAGTCAAGCAGAGTCCATGTTCTAGAGACTAATACTTGAGATTAAATTCTAAAGTGACTGGCCTAGAGTTGGGCTGTAATGATCAAGTTGCCTGCCACTCTGTTACCTTTATGTTAAGTACAATGCAATATTATTACAGAGGAGTAACTGAGAGACTTTCACTGGAAGATACTGAAAAGGAGAAAATAGAGCAGACATGCAGACAACCACATCCAAGCGAACAAGCACTCCAGAAAGTGGGCAACAAGGAGAGAAGAATCTGATACAGTGAAGTCCAGCCATCTCCTGCCATTGGGTTCCCAGAGCATCCCACTTTTCTCACACTAATCCCATTTTTCTCACACTAATTCAAAGGGGGTCATCGTTCTTCTAATTCAATGATCTCTCTTACAGATACATTTAGCTAACTTTTTCACCTCTACTTGCCTTCTCCTATTTACTTAATTAAATCAAAGTATCCCAAGGTCTATGTCCTCTTAGAATAAATGCAGTTCTCCAGGGACCAATGTTTACAGACAATGTAACAGATCAATGAACTGTGAGTAGACAGGTGAGGAAAGTAACTGACCTAAAGTACTCATTCAATATTAGGGAAGCAAAGAAATGAGTAGTCTTTGAAATAATATCAGTATTCCAAGCACTTCCATTAGCTACCCATGCCTCCTTCTGATTCTATTTAACATGCTAAATTCTTCTGGAGGAATTTAGAGTTTCTACTTTCTCTGTGTTCAATACACTTCTCAAATAAAGTCTCATTTTCTCACTCTTCTTCAAATATTCTCTGCCAAAATATTCTCAAAGAGGATTTCTTTACCTACACCATCCTTGTCACTATCACATCATCCTTACTATGATCTCAATTTATTTTTTTATTATATCCTTTTTTTGTACCACCAACAGAATAGAAAAGGAAATAAACTTCCATGACTTGTCACTAGTGTGCTCCCAGCTACTATCAGAGAGTCAGATATAGGTACTCTAAAGACTACTTTCATTGAATGAATAAATCAATTACTTCAAGTCCAAGATGTATTCAGCCCCTGAGGTTTGGACATAGAGACAGTCATGTACAAAGGTTTATCTAGATGAGATAGCAATAGACAGCTTACATTTCTTGTAAACAAGAATGTCCATGATGCGAAATACAACAAAGATGTATTAATACTAAAGAAGAAGTGGTGACACAACTCACAATGAAAATAGGAGCTGTCAGTAATAACCCAAGGAAAGGATATGCTCTTCCCACACCTTAAACAGCTGCATGCTGTTAGTAAACCCAGAGGTATGCCAACAAAATGAAGCCAGACTGAGCTAGGACATTTGGGAAGATGAAACTTTAATAAAATGTCACACTTGGCCTATACAAAGAAAATTCATAGCCAACAACTTCCTTAACTTTTGACAAAATAACATGGCTGTGGAAATTCTTTCCAAAGCCATCCATTCTTGCTCTAATTTTTTGTTCCTCCCAAAGATGAGAAAAATATCAAGGAAGCAAAATTTTGGAATGATAAAACTCCTGGAGGGCCAGAACTGAGATTATTCATGCTCATGCAAACAACTGAAGGCATGAAGCACACAACCAATATTTATTGATTCAATACATTAATAATAATACAACCATGTTATCCCAGAGCTTGAGAGTGAGAAGAGGGCTTAAAATAATCTCAATATACACACCACAAGATTGAGTTTCAAAGGAAATATACAACTGTTCCAAGGTGGCACTGACTCCCAGCACAGGATTCAGTGTGCTCCACTTTTGCATAGCTTCTCTGTGTATTTGCACATAGCACTCTAGTTTACAAACATTTTCTCTCTTATTTTCATCTGATTCTCCCAGCTGTGCTCTGAGGCAACAGAAGCAACTAGTTATTATACTTATTTTTTCACTATCAAGAAAAACACTTAAGGAGGTTAAGATGCTTGCCTGCAGTTATACAATTCACAACTGATAGGTCCAATCCAAGGCTCTGTATAATCCACTGTAATTCTTGAAAGAAGTCTATGACGTGCATATGGAGAATAGCTAGTGTATTAGTTTACTTGGTGGTCATAACAAAGTACCACAAGTCATTGTAATAAGACCACAACTATTTTGTCAACAGGAACAGAAATTTATTGTTTCACAGTTCTGAAAGATAAAAGTAAGAGAGTGAGGTGTTGCCAGTGCTGGTCCTTTATGAGGGCGGTGAGGAAAAGATCTGCTCCTGGCCTCTCTTGGCTTGGAGATGGCCATCTTCTCCCTGTTTCTCTTCAGATCACCATCCCATTATTTGTCTGACTCAGCTCTAAATTTCCCCTCAGGATATGCTTGATACTTACACCAGTTATAATTATATAGGGGCCCATCCTAGTCCAGTATGACTTTTTCTTAACTAATTATATCCTACTGTATTTATAAATAAGGCCACATTCTAGGGTACTGAGAATTAGGGCTTCAATATATGAATTAGGATACACAAGACAATCTATTATGTCCTGAAAGTGACATGGAAGTGGAGAGATTTTTAGATGAGGTGATTGAAAACTCACTTTACATCAACAAAGACATGAGCAGAAATGAAATTGACATGGAAGGATCAATGCTTGCTGCAGGAAGCAGTAAGAAATGAAGAATAATGAGGTTGACTGGGCCAGACTTAGGATGGAAATTCCCTCCAAGAATTTTTTCATTTGAAGGGTGTAGCAAGTATCTAAGGACTGCAGAGGCAGAATATACTTTCAGCCTTTCTGATATCCAGACTTATTCTCCCACCCTGTTACTCCCAATGCCAAAACAAATCATTTGAAATAAAGAATGAATCTGTTTCTATTTAGAAAGTTTTCAAAGATATCCATAAATACACTAAGACAGATCAAATAAGACAAACCTTTAAAAAATGAGAAGGAAGGGATATTGCTGCAGTATGTGAAGAAAACACTCTTCTGCCCCATGTCACAACTTTTTGGCCATCTTGATCTCAGCCTCTGTCAAACAACCCATCATAACAGGGTCCTACTTAAAGTGCATGTAGATGCACCCCTCTGATGTTCTGTCTAGAAGCCTCTGTCAACATGGGTGACAAAGGCCAGTGGACAAGAGCCTCAGGCTCTATTCTTTGACAGACACTTTTGGGAGACATGCCATACCCCTGAAGAGGGCTCCAGCAAAATCAACCTCACACCATTGCCTACAGCAAAGACCTCAGTCATTCTTTCCAATTTTGTCTTTCTCTCCTTTCCTCTCTCATCATCACTTCTCCCAGACATCTGCTTCCTGGGATCATCTTCAGAATAACTATATATAACCAAGTCTTGCCTCACACTTTTGGAAAAATCTAAACTAAAAGAATAAAGAATGAGATCAGGGTTAGTCGTAGGGATAAAAGTTACCTGCTGGGACTGTGTACTTGCCCAGAAAGGACTGAGTTCAATAAATGGTTCAGGTGTCTGTTCTGTGCCAGACACTTGGTAGGTGCTGAGAACAGAAAGTAAAGGAAGACACGACCTCTGCTCTCAGGATGTTTAAAATCTGCTGGAAAGAATTTATGCTTTGGAATATTCTCTAGCCCTTGATGAAACACAAAGACCTATCTTCATATGATGTTTTTGATACACAAGGCCCTAGTAATTGACCAAAATATCCACCACTTTTCCTGCCTCAAAACATCCCATTCAGTTTATGATCCAGGTTCCCAGGGCTCCAATTTACATGTGATTCACATAACATCTGTTTAATTTTAAAGTTTATGTGGCAGCTTTTTGAAATCTCTGGGACTTTTTCAACTTTTTCTTCTTCCCTCAAACATGAAGAGGATAGAGAAAATTAATTTCCTGTGTAAAAATCTGAGATGACAGAAGGTCTCAGGTTAAACCTACTTAGAAAAAAAATCACTGCCAATGTTTTAAAAAGTCTATTTTACTTGAAAATTTGCTCATCTACCTATCTTC
Source organism: Dasyprocta punctata (assembly GCA_004363535.1). NCBI lineage: Eukaryota > Metazoa > Chordata > Mammalia > Rodentia > Dasyproctidae > Dasyprocta > Dasyprocta punctata. Next base: position 11,362 of record RJWM01007186.1, on the reverse strand, counting down.
CAGCATCTCATGGCATTTTACTATGAAGTAGTTCTGACCTATAAACAGTAATGAGGAAGAAATGGTTCATATTTGTCTTCCCCCAATGTGTAGTGAACTGTTGGCTAATAGAATAATCAATTTGTTTTACTAAATGGTCACCCTGGAAAGTTTCTCCTGTCCCCTTCTCCAGGACTCTCTGAAAACACCATACTCCAGAGCCTCAGGCTGGCCCCAGCAGCCTCTGGCCCCCTGAGGTATCTGTCTTTTAGTGCTAGTGGTATGAACAGGTCTATGTTTTCATGTCTGATCTGGTCTGGAGCAAGCTAATCTCGTGTCTCCAAAACACACACATGCAAACACCCTGTCCTTGTAGAGGGAGGAGACAAGAGGTGAGTTCTTATCACATTTGCATAGCAACTGTGATCACTTCCCTTCCTCCAAGTTTCCATGCAGATGGCAGCTCAGTTCTTTCTCATTATTGTCCAGAAAGATTCTTTTCCTTTGGATCTTGCTCTGAGTTTAAGGGTGTCCTCTCAGTGTGTGCAAGCTTTCTGCTGCTCCAGCACATCATGGGATTTCAAGCAACATCACAGGCCCTCAGAGACCCTGTCTACCTCTATATCTTGCTCAGCAAGCCAGAATCATTCTGCTATCTTACCTTCTGCAGTGCTAATGTGTCTCTGTACCTCCTGTCTGGTCATTTACACTGTGGGGTGTAGTCTTTGACTGCAAAAATAAGGTCCAACTCTCTTCCACTTTCAATCCCTGAACCAATCAGAGATTTTGCTATGGTTTGAAATATGTTCCCCAAATGTTCATATGTTGAAGTTGAAACTCCTAGAGTCTCTGAATGTGACCACAACTAGAAATAGTGTTGCTGATATAAGTAGTTAAGATGAGATCATTGATTATTAAGGTGAGATTTAATCCACTAATCCATTAAGGTGAAGGCCACATGAAAATAAGGTATCTATAACCAAGGAAAACCAAAGACAGCTAGAAAACCACCAGAAGCTACGCATGTGGTATGGGACAGATTCTCTCTCACAGCCCCTAGAAGGAACCAACTCTGCCAATACTTTGATTTAGGACTTCTAAACTCCCAGAAATATAAGACAATAAATTTGTGTTGTGTAAACTACCCAGTTTGTAGTACTTTGTTACGCCTGCCCTACGAAACAAATATATTCTAATAATGAACTAGACAAGCAATAACTCCACCTCACCTGGATGAATGAGAACAGGGTCAAAGGGACAAAATGTGTTAGAGAATACAGTAAAAATGTCAGCTTACTATCATCTCATGTGAAGTAAGGAAGATACACACAAAAAAGATTACTTTGGAATTCAATTGGAAAAATGTTAGCAATTAGGATGCTATTAGCATTCACTCATCTTGACACAATGGCCTGTGTGTTGTTTAATACCCAAGATAATATTACAAAAATTATTAATTTAGAGCTTGCTTAGTAGAGGCAGAGGAAAAGACACAGCCCTACTGAGTCCTTATGTTAGTTCTAACATAAGCTAAGTAGGTAAGACCTTGAGAAACTCACAAAATCCCTTTCATGTGTTTCCTCTATTATAAAATGAGAATAGTAATATCTCCTTGCAGAGTTATTCATAGAAGTGATACAACAATTTTTATGAAGTATAGTACTCTTTCTCATCACATGTACCTTACACTTGATGTGCAATCATCTGGAAGTGGAGGAGGGAAAAGTAGGTGGCAAGATAAGGAGACTGCAGCCTTTTCACTTCCAGTGAGAAACTCTAAGGCAGCCACCAACTGATGGCCCAAGAACCATATAAAAGAATAGGAATCTTCTCAAACACTCTGCTTTCTTAGAACCAAACAGTTTATTCAAATTAATTGTCAGCATCATAAAGTTCCTCTTTACACAGAAAAGATGGGGGAAAGTAACTCATTCAATAAAATAAACCCTAGGAAATAAAATTATAAGGTCAAAGTCATTTAATTATTATTTCTATTCTCAAAAGTGGTCCGAGGAAAATAGGCTGAGGGAAGGGTGAAGGGAAGGGGTGCAAAAAGATTTAAGCTATGTCATGTACATGTACCAAACACCCACAGTGAATGTAAATATTATAGGTCACAAACGTAAAGTAAAAAATGTCAACAACAATAATAGGGAAAGAGGATCTGGAGATGGAAGTAGGAAGGTAGAAGGGGAATGAAACAGCCAAAATATGTTAAGTACATGTATTTTTTCCTAAGATACATGTAAACGTGTACAGTACTGCAAACATGTATTAATAAAATAAAATAAAATTAACTTTCTAGTAGGACAATGAAGTCACTGTTTTCATTCTAAACACATATTTTTGAATTTGCTTTATGACTAAAACCAAAGCAAATAATTGCATTGAAAAGTAAATAAAGTACTACTTTGAAATTACGGCAAAGGGTCCTAGACATTCAAGATGATCCCCAAATCAGTACTATTGCTATCTTCAAATGACCACTGCAGTGGTTTTTTCTTCAGTGAATAATGCATGCATACAGATCATCTCCTGGAAGATTCCTAGGATCATTGGTTTGGCCTAGGAGTCCAACTTTAGCCACCCAAACAAATCACACGTGTGTAGATATTCTGTGTGTGTGTACCTGTGTGTGTACTTTTATATGCCTATGTATTTCCATGTGTGTACATATACACTCTCTCACACACAGGATCACATTAAACATTATCCTGCAACTTATTTTCTTTACTTAAATATGCATGCACACTGAAAGATGAGGCATACACAAATCATTCCCAAATGGTCTTTTTTTTTTTTTAACAATCGCAGTGGTGGCAGACCTATGGCATGAGTGTTATTGTGTTTTTTTAAGACAAAAGATGTTAACAGAGAGTAATCTTTTCTTAACTAAAATCTAAGTATTCAGGTTTAATTGCAGTGCTGGCACTTTGTGATAAACAAGTGAGTTTTGGGTTGTAGCTTGGCATTCAGTCTCTAAAAGCTTCACCATCACTGAGCTACAATAATCCATTGTATGCATGTATTTTGATTTATTGAACAAAATTCATTTTAATAAGTACTTAAATTATTTCCAATATTTTACTATTACTAAATTGCATTTATGCCTGATACTTGTGTAAATGGATTCAAAGGATGCAATAGAACTCCTAGGTTTAAAAGTGACTACATTTACATTTTGGTAAATGTAGTCAAATTGTTCACTCAAAAGATTGTATGACAAAACACAAAACTTTCCCCTCAATGAATCAAGAGAAACCAGCTATATGACTATCTATTTTTTTGTAAGACTGCTCTATTATTTTCAAAAAAATGTTTTGCATTAAAAATGAAATCTGAAAAGCTTTGTGCCTTTTTCTGGACGATGTTTCATGTCTATATTTTATACCCTAGACCACTGCTGTGAATATAACAATATGCAATGTGTCGATTATTGTTACTCTCCTATTGGCCTGTTGAGAAATTCTGTTTTACTTTAATTTCTTATTTTTCTTCTGTTTAAAATAATAAATAAAATTTAAAACTATTTTTTAAAAAAGATTGTACCAATTTGTAATCCTACCAGCAGTATATGAGAAAATCTACTCTACTGGGGAAGAGTTGGGTGATTTTTTTTACTACAGAGGCCCAGGCTGTACATTCTTCGAAATTCTGATGCAATAGGTCCAAAGTGGAGCCAAAAGCATCTGTATTTTTCTTAAGTGCCCAAGGGAATTAAAATAATCAATCCAAATCAGAAAGTCTGAAAGCATAGCCTAGACTCTTGCAGGAGGTATCCATTAGCTATGCATCAGTTACTCGTCTTACTGAGGATTACTCACACATGTGCTCTGACCTGTGCACAAGAAAGTAGCACTTGAAAACCAGCTTGTTTCTAGAGAGACAAGCTCTGCCTGCTGATCCTGTTTGTCTACGTGTAGCTATAATATGTTCTGGTTTGCATTGCTTGGATTTGTCTTAAAGCTTTAAAAGTTTTTATCCTCACTTTTTATTTTAGGGATGATGAAAGAGATAACATCTCCTTGCTATTGTTCCACTGGAAGTCAGAATGTGAATTTAAAAATCCTTAGGGCTTTGGGTTTCATCAACTTAGATGGAGCATTTACCAGTGAATAATGAAAACCAAAGACATTTGCTGCTACATGAACCATCCCATCCCACTGTGGCAGGAAATTAAATGTTGGGCTGGACCCCCTTACCTTAGAGAAGAAGAGATCTGCCCTCAAGTCTTCCCAGCTAACTCCAGAAAGATGCATCTCTCTATCTATCTAGTAAGATAGTACAGAACATCCTTAAATTCAAAGACCCAAAAGATCTTCATAAACTTCCTCAAAAGCCTTACCCACCAGTTCTCAACCTGGAGCTCTGACAATTACAGCTGCCAGCCTCAAAGGCTTGACTCAATTAGTCTTGGGTAAAGCACAGGCATCAGTATGTTCTAAATGGTTGTAAGGGATTTAGTATGCACTAAGATCAATAACCACTGTCAAAACCTGGTATTTATGTAATCATCCTGGCAGGCTCCTTTTGTAATGCTGTGGTTACCTGCAATAGAAGATAGTGGGAATGTAAAAGAAAAGAAGATAAATAAAATCTATAGAAGTGTCCTACTCTGCCTTCTGCCTTCTTTCTCCTCTGCCCCTTAGCTTCATATTCTACATTGCCCAATGCCATGCTCAAAGAACTTTTTGGGGACAAGTGACACTAAGTAAGAGGCAGAAACTCAAAGTGTCCCAGAGGTTTGGCCGGCAACATATACGAAGGAGGCTGCTATACAGGACTGTAACAAACTACATCCCACCAGCCACTGCTTGGTGCTGGGAGACACAGACATGAATTGTCGACCCCAATGACTCCAGGCAAGTTGGTTTTGCTAAAGATACTAAAACCACGATCAGACTTGCAACTACACAAATTATAAAGCTAGTAAACTAATTTTTTGTTTGGGTTTTGTTTTTTAATTCTGAATAAGTTAAATGAAAACACATCTATGGGTCAAATGAGGTCTAAACCCATCAAGTTATAACTCATGGTTTCAAGAAACTATATACTTTTCGCAGTTCAAATCTGGAAACACTGATCTTGAGTGAAAACAGAAAACTATAGCTGGAACCCAAACTGTGACAGTGTGGCTAGCTTATTAAAGCACAGGCCTGAGAATCTTAACCAGATGATGTTTGCAAAGCTGTGGGTAAATGGTGCTGGGCTTGTGTTAGAGAGTTAACCCAGATGGACTGGGTGGAGTTGGTTAAACATTCACCTTTCCTGGAAGTCATTTCCCTTTCATTCCCCCCACCCCGCCCCACAAAAGCCCAGGTGTGCCTTCCACTGTTACATGTCAGAGAAGATACTCCTCCCAAATGATTTTCATTCCTCTTTGGTCAGCATCTGTGCCCTCAAACTCTGCTTCCAGCAGACACAAAGTTGTCAACACCATTAAGACAGAAGCATTTCCCATAATAAATGCAGAATGTTTGGCTGATTCCCTTCCCATGTGCTTAAATTGCTGAGATTTTGTTCTCTGGGGAGTAGATGGTTAACAGACCCCCAGAGCTGACATATTTAAAGAGTTTGGGAAAAATGCATCATGGCATTGGTTAAATAATAAAGGCTAGGAAAGTACTAGATAAAAGTAAGTTAACCCGTAATAGGATGTATAGTTTCCAGTTTTTTTCTCCCCTTCTCAAAGTTATCTTTGTCAATTAAAAACTAAAATAATACATGGATCAAAAAATCAAGAAATTAAGAAAATGGATGGAAACTAACTTAAAGAATTAGAATAGAAGGGCCGGGAGTTTGGCTCAATGGCTTGAGCACCTACTTGGCAGGTGTGAGGTTGTGAGTTCAATCTCTGTACCAAAAAAAAAAAAAAAAAAGAATTAGAATAGTATATACTCAAGATGGTTATAGAAAACATTCTATGACCATCAAGGGACAGAAAAAAATCCCATGCTTCTATTTCTCTGCCCTTTTTCATTTCAGAGTCCTGTACTGCCTGGTTTCCAAGGGTAAGTCCCATATCATAAAATGTATGTGAAATTGGCTTGAAAACTGAGAATTCTATACAAATGGAAGGGATGACAAGGAACTAGCTCCAGAATAAAAATACACTATATAAGATGTACCCAAAGGGAATGCCATGGTCACTTAGCCATCTGGAAAGTATCTTGCACTAGAGACTGGCCAGAGCAAGAGGGCTCAGCCTGGTTCATACACCCCCACCTGCCAATGGCACCAGAGTAGACAGCTGACCTTCATTGGTGGCTTCCAGGCTAAAAACACAGAACCACTACAGTAAAAAGATTCTTGTTTCTTACATTTTTTCCAGCCTCTGACAACATGGGCATTCCCAACCCACTGAAGCTACTTTAAGACCTGAGAATTGAGGTACCATCCACCAGGTTTTCTTTACTACAATATCTATGTGGTTAATATGAAATGAACTCAGTTTGATTACTGAGTACTGTTACAGTACTGTTACATTGAGTTTATGTTACAGACATAAAAATGTCCCCTCAATGTCTCATATATTCAGAAATGGGACTTTCAAAAGGTGATTAGATCATGACTACACTAACTTCATTAATGGGTCAATCAGTTGATGAGTTTATAACTATTAGGAGGTTGGACCCAGTTGGAAGAGGTGGGTGACTAGGGAACACGCCTTTCAAGGCCGTATCAACCACTGGTGTTCTTCCCTTGGGCTCCACTCCCTAGCCTCCATAAAATAAATAGCTTTGTTCTACCACACCCTCCTGCCATGATGTTTCTGTTTTAAAGTCAGCCAACAATGGACTGAAATCTCAGAAACCAAGAGAGAACCTAGTAAATATTCCTTCCTGTGAGTTATATGGACAAGTATTTTGTTCACAAAAGCAACAGGCTGACTCTACATTCATCAATGTTTTAACCCATTAAAGAGTTCATAGCTGAGTGCGCCATTAGGAGGTAAACCTAGTTAGAGGAAGTGAGTCATGACCTTGGAAAACTACTCATCCCTTTCTCTCTGGCTGTTCTAGAACTCTCTGCTTTCTGACTGCAATGGGTTGAGTAGCTTTTTTCTATCAGGCCCTCCTATCATGCCATTTCTGCCTTGGAACCAGCTAATCCTGAACTGAAACCAGAAGCCAAAACAAACCCTTTACCTTTAAATTGTGTATGTTACCTATTTTGTTCAAGGAATGGAAAAACGACTATTGCAAAGTTGTACACCTATCCATTCTTAGTATGGCTTCATATACAGGAAAAGTGCTGGAGTCAAATCATCCCCTTCTCCAAAAAGCCTCAGAAAAAGTAACTTGGTCTGTGTTAGAGAGGCAGAGATCCATTCAAAGATAAAATATGTAGGCCCTCGGTGTACAGGAGAAAAGAGTCTGAGAATGGAGGACACCCACCCTTTTAAACTATCATGGTGGGAAGAGAAATTTTGAAGGAGGAACAGAGTTGCCATGATTCTACAATGAGGAATAAGAATTCTTAATTCATTATACAATTGAGCCTCCTTTGGTGTCTGTAGAAACATTACAGTAAAGATCTAGTGGATATTCAATTAATTTTAGATTTGAACTTACTTATTTTCTGAATATGACTATGTTAAGACTGGTTAGAAGGAGAATAAATTTATTCTCAGTTACAAGCAGAAGAGTTAAAGTACAGGGAAGTACTAATTTGTTCAAATGATGCTATACATTCTATTGGTAAAGGTAAAAGGCACTTAGTACAATAAGAGATCATATGGCCAAAGCACCAGGGTAAAGCATTATAAAGGACAGAGAATCAAAAGGGGCTCTGATGGTAAAAAGAGCTTTACTATGTTGGGGGTGAGGAGCCCACAGTTTGCTAAAATGCACAAAAACAAAACAGGAAGGAACATCCTCTGTAAGCCAGAATAGCCAGTGAATTCCAGAGCTTTCCCAAGTACAAAGTGCTTTCAGAAGTATTATTATTTTAATCCTCATAAAACTGTATATCCACTCGTTATTCCCTATTACACAGATTAGAAAACCGAGTTTTAGTTTGAATCCTTGCTTCGCAGTCAGAGGCAGCAAGCGAAGAATCACATCTCTGATTTGGCTCACAGGTCTTTCCAGCACACAAAATCCTAATGAAGAACCAGGATCTGCTGGCCCCTCATGGGCTCAAGCACTAAGCTCTGTGGCTTCCAACATTTGTGCATGAGGGAAGTGAATCAGCAAGAAATATTAACATGAAGAAAGAACTCTGAGTAGACGCAAGGGAAGAGGAATGAGTAACAAAGAAGGGAATACTAGTTGACAGAAGGCCTTGAGTAGAGAATGAAGATCATTTATTCCATATCCTGCAGGCAATGCACTAAGTACTATGTAGAGTTATTCCCATACATACCAAACATACAAATTCTGAGTTTTGCTGGGTCTTAAAGGATAAAAATATTCTCAGACAAGGCTGCTACATTCATTCTCCTGCGAAAAATAATGAAAACATTCCCTCAAAAGAACATCTATCTGCAAGACAACTAATGCTTTTTGGAAGAAAGTAATCCACCCATGAAGACAGGAGTAGAAAGATGCATGCATTGAGACAGTTACGCCACTGCTGGTGAGAAAGATGTCAACATACCATCAGATTAAACACCAAGTTGAGAAGTATAAGGAAATTTGAGAAGTCCAATTGCATACCCTCTCAGAAAGCAAGACCACAGAAGAAACAAAAGTATTTGCATTCAGCACCAAAAAAATAACTTTCTCCTCCTCCCATTTTCAGCCTTATCTGAACAAGAAATCAGACACTGCCTCTGGGCCATTCTGAAAAGTATTTTCTTTTGTGCATTTGACACCACACACACACACACACACACACACACACACATACAGAATTATTCCACCTGACAGTTACAAAAAAGGAAAAAAAAATCACTGCTTCTACTAAAGGATTAGTAAGTGTTCATTTGACCACTTCTGTCTCTCTTTTCTTTCAGATTTGCAAGCAAACAGAAGTTAAAACAAGCCATGTTTCAACCCTTGATATTACAACTATATTGAGAGCACAGACAGGTTAAATTAGAAAGAAAACATGGTGAACTGAAAATACTAGATTTTTTTTTCTAGATTAGCTTTAAAAAACAAGTCATGAAAATTATCAGCTAGCCCATGAATTTTGCCCCACCTCCTAGTGTTTCCCACTTGTCTTTTCCCAGGGAGTTCTTTTGGTCCCTGTGTAATAAAGGCCCCCTTATTTTTTTATATGTTAACCTTTTTGGCAAGACTGGGTGGTGGTGGTAAAACAATACTTAATTAGTGCTGGGAAGAAGGTTATGGAGCTTTGATCAGTGCTCAGCATATGAACCAGGCATCCCAATATCTTATGCAGAAAAATATAATGGGATAGGATGCAGGGCTACTTAATCAATGGGAAAACCCTTCAGGTAAAAAGAAGAAGATAAAAACAAAGATTCCCAAAACAATTAGCATCAGGTTGAAATCCTCTCATATCAAAAGGACACTGATGGAGAGATAGGTAGTTCCTTCTGTATCTGGACACTGGAGTGGGGGCTTAACCATCTGTGCAGTCTTAATAACACTTTGAAACAGAGATTCATCACCATTTTACCCAGAAAGACCAGTGAGACCATGACAGGTTACCCAAGGTTTCCACACTTCAGGCTTGGCAGTTGTACTCAGCCACTTGCTTGATAATCACTAATTTATTAAGCATGAACTCTGACAGGTCTGTGTTAGATACTGTAGATATAAAGTTAAATAAAACAATCTCTCACTTGTGGAAAGCTTAAATCATGTATTTACTGTGGTTTCCAAACCAGAGAAAAGAACTTCAAATGTCACAGCCTAGTTAATGCTTCCCCATGAACAAAGACATTGCCTGTAACTCACACACTCTCTTTTCCTTTTTTCTTTCCCTCCTTTCTACTTCCTTTCTTTTCTTTTTCCAAAAGGAGGAAAAAAGTTACAAGAGTCAGTATATATCCCATAGTCTAATGTATGATGATCCTTGGAAACAGAATGTCCCAAAACAGTGATCCCCGTAGGACTAGGATTGTTCGACATAGATCAGTTCCAAAGACCCAGAAATAATCATGGTTCTGTTGTCAAGTAAGATATAAAACTGGGTACACATCAGTCCCCTCTCATGATTCATAATACCCATCAGTGTTTTAAGGGCTCCCAGAAGAACTCTCTTCTCACTGCTCAGCACAGCATCCTCCAAATTCCTCCAAGTGTTGGAGTACTAACAATTTGAAAAACAGTTACCAAGTGTTAGCATTTAGGAACAAGAATTGCAGTAGGCCTTAGTTTAATATTTTAACTTGGGGAAAGAATATGAAGCCTTACTTCAGCTGGAGACTACCGCTCCTTGCAGAAGAGACAGAATCGGGTATCAAAAGATCTTGGTTCAAGTCTATGATTCGGACATGCAAGCCAAGTACACTGGACCAAATCACTTCATTGTACTTTGAACTTTTGTCTCTTTACACAATAAATGCACTGGATAATACAAACTTTGCACGTATTTTTGGAAGAACTATAGAATATGTATACTGTATATACAATATATATCTTTGAAATCCCTATGGCTGGAAAAAAGTCCACAAAAATGATGACTACTTTAGAATATAGGATACAGATTACTCATAATTTAAAAGATGTGTATTCCATTATTCGACTTATTAATGGTGAGTTGCTAGCCCTCCACAATTTGCCAGAGACCTTTAGAGAAATGGCATATAGTTTTAAAAACAACTGTCAGGAGTCTTTCCCAAAAGAAATACTCTCACAGCAGGAAAACTGATTTTTATAGTAGTCACCATTATAATTTAAATAACTTAACTAAAATGCAAGAGATTTGAGACCTGGGATTTAGCTCAGCAGCACAAGCTCCTGCCTGGCAAGCGTGAGGTCATGAATTCAATCCCAAGTACCAAAAAATAAAAAATAAAAAATAAAAAAATAAAATGCAACAGGCTAACAATAAATTACACAAAAGAAAAGAAAACTTTACGTAAGAAATTATTTCACCCTTTATTTTCTCCTCAGTGTTTTCTCGTGTTCAAATTAGACTTACTTTGTTATTTCTTCACTATTTCTCTTTCTTTCCACAAACATTTTCTTTTATCTTTATCACAAAAGTCAAACATTTAAAGATACTTTTTTTGATTATCAAAGTAAAGAATAAGACAGAATTTTTTAATGCTTCATTATATAAAACAAAGATTTTAGTAGGTTAGACTCCACCATCCTCCCTACACCTATTTCCTAAATCTTTCTTTACTATGATTTGGTAAAAGCAAGAATATAATTATAAATAATTTGAACATAGAGGTCTTTTCTTTCATTACTTATCTTTGACATTTGTACTCAACATTTTCTATATTTTCAAAATTACC